>PYAF01000348.1:816233-839912 GCA_007407185.1 Glycine tomentella
TATATTTAAGATAAAATTGTAACATTAATTGAATATAAAAAATCAAGTAAAATTTATCACACTGACAACTGTTTATTCTTATTTTCACATTTAAAGTAATCATATTAAATGAATAACATATGTTACATCAATATTTCAATTTTATTATATATATTTATATACATGTTAAATACTACACTTGTTGTATTAAATTTATTGTGATTTTGCATATTTAAATATATTTTTAGTAAATATTGTTTAATTATTCAATTTTATTAAATAAAAATAAACATATTTAAAATAAAATTATGACATGATAAAAAATAAGTAAAAGTTGTGATATTCTTTTATAGACAACTATATCCATTTTACAATTAAATAAAAAAGTTTAAATAAAAATACATAAATTATCCCGGACATAACACGAGTAAAAAAATATTATTTAAAAGTTGTTAAAAAAATATAAATTATTATTAAAATTTATTAAATAAGAAGTAAAATTTATAAATTTGTATCATTTTAATAAGGTAAACAACTATTTTTGTCTCTAAATGTGTAAAATGCTAATAAATTTATCCCTGAAAGATGAAAATTCAAATTTTAATCCCTAAAAGTGTAAAAAGTGTGACAAATCTATTCATATGTTAACTTTCGTTACCGTTAATGAAAGAGCCTACGTGGTACAAAGAGACAAAAATGATTGCCAACATAGCTGCTGAATAGATTTTGGACGAAAATATTAGTAAATTACCATTGGATGAAAATGTCAGTAAATTACCATTGGATCAAAAATGTCAGTAATTTTTTATTGAATCAAAATGTCAATAAGTTATCATTAGACCAAAATGTTAATAATTTTTCATTTGACAAAAATGTCAGATTTTTTTTGACCAAAATATTAGTATGTTTCCATTAGACTAAAATGTCATTAACTAACCATTTGACAAAAAATGTCAGTAATTTTTTATTGGATCAAATATGTCGGTAATTTTTTGTTAGACCAAAATGTCAGTACGTTTCTATTGGACTAATTTGTCAGACCCCAAATTTCTTTTCATTTAAGGGTAAATCGCCCCTCTTTTTTTTATCATTGCAAGTATAGTAATAATATTATAATAATCACTTAAAATAGGATAACAAACATAAGTTAAAAGAAAAATAAAATAATAATAATCATAATATTGATTAATAACCATAATAATATGTCACAATCCATTCACTATTGTGACATATTATTATGGTTATTAATGAATATTATGATTATTATTATGTTTATTTAACATTTGCTTACTTTCTTATTTTTTAAGAAATTATTGTAATGTTATTATTATGCTTGCAACAATAAAATAAGGAGAAAAGATTTATCCTTAAATTATATTTTATCCTTAAATGAAATAAAATTTGGGTTATGTCAAATTTGTACAATAGAAACGTACTAACATTTTGGTCCAACAAAAAATACTAACATTTGATCTAATGGAAAATTACTGAAAGTTACTGACATTTTGATCCAATAAAAAATTTCTGACATTTTTGTCAAATGGTAATTTACTGACATTTTTTTCAAAAATCTATTAAGTTGACAATAATTTTTGTGACATTTTCGTCCCTATTTGCTACATAGGCTTTTTCATTAACGGTAAAAGATAAAAGTTAACAATGAATGAATTTGTCACACTTCTTACTTTTCAAGTACTAAAATTTGAATTTTCATGTTTTAGAAACAAATTTTTTAACATACTATATAATCATAATTAGAAAACAAAATAAATATTTACCATTTTAATAAACTTAACCAATAATTAAAGATTGTCGTTTATTATGATATCTTCTCTCCTTTCTTTCACTTCAATTCCATTCATGCCTCTTCCCTTTTTTGACGTAATTCACTTCATACTACTATATCGCTATATTCAAAATCTCTAAGGACAAGATTGGATTAATTTCTACCTCCACCCACCGTTTTGGATCTTTCTTTTTCACATAGATGACAAAACTCCAATAGCTGATTTCTTCGTAATGCCATTGACCACAGACAAAATCCCATTCTTTTCCTTCTTCTTGTACATCTAAAAATACTCCATCTTTTAGAATAGTACGAAATGGGAAAGACAAGAATGAAAGAAAAAACCTTTTCCACCTCCGTATAACTTTACCTCTATGTTTCACGGCTTTCCCATCCTAACTCCGTTCCGTCTTTTCTCTCTCCAACTCTCAACTAGCGTGACTTGGTGCAATCCCCAAATCCTATTTCACATTTTCCACCCAACCAACCACAAAGTATCGAAGTTCACACTTCAATCATGACAAGCATAAACACCAATTTTTCACTACCCATGTTGGAGCTTATCATTTAAGACTCCATCATAGCCACAAAACCACACCCACATAATATCTCAGCAAACCCATTTCAATTAATAATTACTTGATTATGTTATGAGATATTTAGGAAGTGAGAGAAAAATATAGAAATAAATAAAGATGTATAAATATAAATATCTCTATATGTTATTTGACATCTTAAAAGAGAAAAATAGAAAAGAGAGAAATGTATATATAATAAATAATATGATCTTATAAAAAAAGAGATATAGAGAAAATAAAATTATCAATTAATATTATTAAGTTCATATGATATATGAAATGAAAAGTGTTAATGAAATATTTAAAATAAATAAATATTTATGTATCATTGCTAATTAATTACACTCCAAATTAACACCAAATGAAGGAAATTAAAATAATAAAAAAATTAAATTACAGCCTCGTCCTCGCGAGAAAGCAAGAACTTTTTGTTACAGCACCTGCACTACAATTTTATAAAATTTAATATTCAAATGAAAGGCAATCTAAACCTAATCTAATCTAAATCTAATCTAACAATCTTAAAGTCAACTTCAATTAAGCATGCGAAGGAACCACTCATCATGCGTTTGATAACAAAGCCTCTTCATCATCAGGTTGGCTTGCATGAAGCTCCCTTATCCATTCAAACGTTCGACGACGTGACGTAAACTTCTTTCCCTGCTTTTGCTGCTTGTGCTTCTGCTGCAGCTTCTTCAACTCGACCACTTTTTCTTTCGCGGCGTGCGTAGTACTTTCTGTCATGTTCGTGCTTTTAGCGTTACCACCGCCACTATTACCATTAGCATTACCACCTTTTATCATGACCATGTTGTTGGGTTGCACTGTTTCAAAGGAACAATCACAACCACTCAATAGACCACCGCCTTTGCCCACTAACTGTTTCAAAACATTATTATAATTGCTGCTGCCCTTCTTGTTGTTCCTGTTACTTGTTTTGACACTTTTCGAACTGTTACTGTTGCTGTTACTACTATTATTATTACCACTGACGACGACACAGTTTCGGTTTCGAAACTTGAGATCTTGTAACCCTATCTCGGGAGCAGGGACAACACCTAAACGGAAAATTCCCCATGCTGACGTGGATTTTCTGCCTTGGTTGTGTGTTGGGGCTGATGCTCTTAATTGCGGTTTGGGACTTGGGTGCGTGTGAAATTGGTTTCGAATTTTGTGCTTACTTTTGGGAATTGTTGTGTTTGTGGTTGTGATTACAGTTGCGGAGCTAGTGCTAGTGGAAGAGTTCTGACTTCTGAGACTACTACTTCTACTACTATTACTACTACTACGATAATCGCTAGAATTGCGATCCAACGATTCTGACTTAACCAATTGCTTACCGTAATGTTGTTGAGATTGGGACGCCGTGGCTAACAACCCGGCCTCGGAGCTGAACGAGACACGCCACGGGAGGATTTGGCCTTTGAAGAAGATTTCATCCGCTGCACACATTTCGGGCTCTTTGTTAAAGGGAGCACCCCATAACCGGAAATTGAATTCTTCTTGCGATGTTTCGTTGGGGCGAGAGTGTTCTTGGTTTCCCGGTGGGTCCTCGAGGTTGATCGGAAGATCGCAGAGTGACAATGCTTCTTCTTCTTCTTCTTCTTCTTTTTCTTGTTGCTCATTGTCGTCGTGATCTTCGTCTTCTTCGGAGTGGTGGTTCCATTTTGCTTGGTGGATTTTTGTGGCCATTAAGGAAGAAGGAACAGGTTTGGTTCGAAAGCTGTTATGTGTCGGGGGGGAAGGTGGGGAGGGTATGAATTAATGGGGTTAAGGTTTTTGATATGGTAAAGGTATTTTGAACAGGTGAGGGAAGGTGTGGGAACACGGACACAGGACATTTGGAATATAAAAAGAAGTAAAGGAGGGTGGCGCCCAGCTCTAAAGTAAGAGATGAAATACGAGCGTATCGATGAACTAATATGTAATTGTTTCAATGTGATTAACAAATCAAGTCTTGAATATGCAATTAAACATGAAATATTCATAATAACAATAATATTTGATTTGAGTAAAACTATTTTCATTAAACATATTTGTAGTATCTAGAAAAGAATAAGTGAAAAATAAAATGGGGGTGGGGGTAGTGTAGCGATCACTTAAGGACCCGAGGAAATAGTGTGTTAATTTACTTGATTGGGAGTGAAGAAAGGAAGTGTGACTTTTTGGGCATGCAATAAGTAGAAACAGGACCTCTCTACAATCGCTTTAGATGCTATTCTTCTGGAAATGAACGCAAGTGGGTTTGCCTTGCCAAATACTATTATTGTTTATGCGTAAGTGCGGGTAGGGACAATGGTATAATTTGAAATTGAATTATAGGGGGAGGTGAAACATGATGCAAGTACGTACGGTACTTATTTGTCTTGCAAAAATGAGGATACTGTTATTCTTAAAGGTACACCCCCATCTTTCGGACCTTACGGGTGCAAGGAAAAGCGAGTGAGAGAAAAAATAATTAATGAGTTTAATAATAAATGGTGTATAATGGAAAATGAAAAAGAATTAAAAAGGTATCGGGGTTGAACTGTAGAAGTGAGATTGATGAAAAATAAGGTATACAATATATTTGTGTCACGTGTTTCTCAATGTAAATTCAATGGATAAAAGTAAAATGTAAATTCCATGGATAAAAGTAAAATGAAAATAAAAATAAGAGTTCTAATCATTTTATAAAAGTACTTTTGCCTCAAAAGTTATTTTCCACCTGATTTCCAAACATTACAACTCAAAAATGTATCTTAAGTACATTTCAAGATTACTTCAACCAAGGGCTACTTCCTAAGGGATAATAAGGCATTCCGGATCAGCATAACACATTACACGAGTCGAGTCATAAACCCAATTCGTAACAGTATTTTAATATGCAAGTATAGTTTAGTTGAAAAATTATAGGCCCTAATTAGATAACCAATTGCACACAATGAACATACTTCAATAATCTAGACAGTATAGTATTTTATGTCCCATTCAGTACTCTAGATAACCACGTGTGTGTGCTTTTGAGTAAGTTTTTATATGAGTATTTGCACTTAACCTGTTCTGTAAAAGATTGTTGCAATTTATCAAGTATATTATTGTTCTGTTATATCAATTGCAGAGTTATCAGATAAGTATTTGTTGCACACCTGAAGAATTGAAAGAGAAGTGAAAATGCTTGGAAGCAGAATTGTTTGTTCTGTAATTGTTTGTCATCATATGCACGCTTGGATACTTTAGTGTTGGTGATGGATTTGTGATTTTAGTGAAGTTAAAATGCTTGAAGAATTAAAGCAGTAGTAAAAAAATTGGTAGATTTTGAGTTAAATATCTTGCTACAAAAGTTAATATTATATATTTAATTGATATTAGGAATTTGGATGTGATTGTTGTTTGAATGGGTGAAGCAGTGCAAATAGGAATGATTCTTTACATGAATTTATTCAGCTGAACTAAGTGTATTGTTGTTCATCACATTTTATATATGTTTTAATGCTGGGTTAGGCTATTATTGTACAATTATGGTCTTGTTTCGAATTCGATGATTAATTTAGCTTATTATCATTTATCTGCTTAAAGTCGTAAAATTGATTATTTAATGTCCCTTCTTGCTCATGCGCAGATAATGTGTTGGAAAGGTTTGGAAATGCTGAAAATATTCAAAAAACATACTTTGAAGACATCTTTTCTTGATGACTTTATGTAATATGAAAACCGTCAAAAGATCATGCAGGATGAGAAAGCTAAATTGTAAGTCAAAAGTTTTGGTAGTCCATTATTTGTACCAGATTGGAAGCTCCTCAAAAGTTAAACTTTGATGTTGACTTACCAACATACAAGTATGAAAAGAATTTGAAGATCAAGAATATATGATTCTGATGGCTTAAAACAGAGTTCAATTTCAAGTCCTGAGAAGATTGTTAGTAATTCTAATGTCACTGGCATCAGGTCTGTGGATGAGAACTGAGAAGAACAACTATTAATAAAAAGGCTTGCTTTAATAAGGAAATTTTATTTTTTGTAATATGATTTGAGCCATAAATTCGGATGAGAAGAACAACATTCATGATTCATACAAAGGGTTGCTTCAATAAGGAAAAAAAAATATTGGGAGATGTCCGTGCGACTGGTTAGACTATGTTAAACTATGTGTTATTGTGTGAACTAAATTAGAGCATTATACATTATTTACTGTATTTTACAAACCCAACTAATTGAATTTTGGGGTAACTTATCTTTAAATGGAGAATAGGTCATGATTATAATTTCGAAGTAGTCACACAAATTTTCAGGAGAGGTCAACATAATGGAGGTTGATTTCTCTGCACATTCTCCCCAACCCTTGCATCATGACTATGATCACCTTAGAAATGCTAGTTTTTACTTTTGTTAATGCCTTTCTTCTAGCAGCAGTGCTTGAGTAATAAAAGAGAAAATACGTAATATCAGACCTCAAGAACCTTAGAAAATATCTCTATGGAGTTTAAGTTCTAGACAATTGTCTCCAGGCTAAGGAAAGCAGCCTTTTTTTTTTTTTTTTCTTATCACTGAATTAGTATTTTCCTCCTTCATTCATGTTTAACTTACTGAATGGCTTCCAAGTAACTGTCACTGATGTATTTGATTTTGATTTCTTCTAATCTCAGTAGAAATATAACAGATGTTCAATGATTGTTTTCTTCTTTTTAAGAGTTACTGTGTACAAAGACAATCAGAAAAAAAAAATTAAAAAACAGCTGGAAAATTCGTAATCTTTATTATCATCTCCTATGAGATAATAGGTAAACTTCGTATGTAAATATAAATATAAATTCATTCTTTTTTCTTTTGACTTCAAAGAATTATCATCTCAAAGAATTGAAAGGAACGAAACAAAAATTATTGGGTATCACGTGAGAATGAAACGATCATATTCAGAAGGCCCAACCCTTCCTGCAAATAGGCCCAATTTTAAGTTGACGGTTGAGTGGTTGACCCATTCAACTGGAAACGCGAACTCCAGAGACTAAATTATTAGCATTTTTTTCATCCTAAAACACTTGTATCCTTCCTTTCTTAGACAACTTTCTTCCAACTAAAACATACACGATTAACTCTTCCAATGAAAAGAATTCTATAAACAATACTCATATCCAAAATATTACACATATATCCAGTAATCTTACTTAAAAAGATTGAAAATAAAAAGAATTAAGATACAACCACAATCATTTCTTATGCATTTTTTTTCCTAAAATAGAGATCAGAGTACACGGTATCCTCAAATTAATGATTTTGTGACTGCCATGTTCCAAGAGAATTTTGGATATGATAAAATCGAACATGAATTACCCTTCTCAATCATGCAATTTGTTATTGCGATTTGTAACTATCGTGATCAAAAAAATAATTTTACATATGATAAAAATCTATCATAAATTATTTTATTAAATAAATCGTTTTCAATTATATCTATTAAATAAATCGTTGTCAGAGTGATTCGTTGTCAATCATTTGATTAACATTCTTGTGCATCTTTTCATGAAAGTGAAAATTAACCCAAAAAGAAAAAGGAAAAAAAACTACAAAACTACTTTCCCGATCTGCGAAGACGTAACATAACATAACAGCGGACCAAAAAATACAATAACAGAAAAAGGGATAATTTCCATCCATGGTATATATCACAAAATAAAAGAGCATCCTATCCTGATATAATCTTACCAAAACATGCAACATCCAAAACGTGTTGTATAGAAAAAGTAGTACAATATGCTAAATGCAAACTTCAAACGTGTAAGTAATAATAATACAAATTACTAAGATGTTCACACATGTAAAAAACACCACCCCAAATTAAAACGATTTCTTATTAGCAAAGGAACGATCTTTCTAGGAAGTGTGAATAATTAAGGGACTCCTTTGCTATTAATGGCATCAGTGGCAGCAACTTGTGCATCAGATGAAACTGCAGCACCAGAGAGAGTGGGTGCTTCAGTGGCTCCAGCTCCACGACCTGTCTTTGGTTCTTGATGACCTTGTGTGCCATAACCCTGACGCTTATAATCCTCCAAATCCTTGTATTTCACATAAGGACTATCCTCCATTGGAAGCCCTTCAGTGCTGCTTTCTTTACCTGATTCATCACTCTGTGCCTTTGTTTCCTTAGATGGTGGTTGTTGTTGTTGTTTCTCCATCTTAATTTCTCTCCTCTTACTTTGTTTTTTTTTTTCTTTTCCATTTTGAACCATTCTTTATATAGGATACTTCTTCTACTTCTATTTTTTCTAGTGCTGTGCCATTTGGCTGAGTGTAACACACGTGGGGATCCCCGAGAAATTTCAGGAAAACGTGGCGAGTTTTGGAGGAGTTTCTCGTTTCTATCCACAAGATAATCGATGAACCAGCTGAATCTCCACATAGTTCTCAGCTCCACGTATTTTTTATTTTTTTTTTGGAGTTTACCCTATGAATTATGATTACTGTATGACAATGATTTATAAGTAGCTTAAATATATTTTTATGTAATATACTACATTTTGCTTTTATTACTTAAATTTTATACTTTTCTTTATTTTACATTTTATTACCTGAATTTTTAATTTTTAATTTTTAATTATAGTAAGATTTATTAAGTGTATATAATATTTTATTAACATGTCACATAATTACTGATGATATGACACACTATTAATTTATTATTTCATTATATTAACAAACTCTAACAAATAATGAAAAGTATTAAAATGAAACATAAAATTTCTAAAAAAGTATACTTTAAATTGCTAAAAGTCAATTTATATAATTGGCTCATCGACTAAATACAGATCATGGTCCTAATCAAGTGCAACCCTTTATTGATTGATATAATAAAGTTCATTAATGAAACTAACATCAGCTACTTTGAAAATACCATTAATATATAGATCTATTGCGTACAAGAACAGTTACAACTACTAGTTGTGAAGCAAGCAAACATTAAATTAAAATGGAAAGTTTGAATTCACTTTAAAGTAGGTAATCCAACAAAAAATAGTTGAACAGCACTTTAATGTCAAGATGGTCAGAAAAATATTCATCAATGATTTGAACGCTGTACACCGGGAAGAAGAAACACATGAGCCCAACATTTTAAATTTCTTTCCCCTTTGCAGCATTTTTTCTCCCAGGGAACAAACAGACCAACACCAACCAAGCATAAGGCCCCAGCTATCATCAATTTCCAGCTGGATAAATAAATAAACCCAACATTTTTGTTTGCAACAAAAGTTAAATTTATTAATAGTAGTAATAATAGTAACATATTAAATACTATAATCACTAGCCAATCAAGACACACCCCTCTTCGAGTGAGTGATGAACCTTGCAATTTGCATCAACCTTTTCAAGTTTCAACCCCAATTAATCGAAAATGGGGATCCAACCAGGTGCTTCCCATCGGACCATTCTACCCTTCCAAAAGCGTTTTCTGTATGCTGTGGCGAACCCGATGACGAAAACGTGACCGTGAACGTTTTCTTCTCGTTCTCCTTGAAACTCAACACTTGCGGTTCAACCGAGATTTTAACGGACTCAGTGTCTGACGTCACGGAAGCTTTGTAAGTTCCCGCGGGCCCCACGTTAGTCAGAGTCCTCCTGTGCTTAACCACGCTCCCTGATGATTCAAACAACACCGCAAACGAAGGGTAGTTGAGGTCGGTCACACTGTACTGCTTGCCCGCGTCGCACTGGAATTTTCTCTTTGCTAAAGTGGTGATTTCCGCAGCTGAGTAGTTTAACGCGCAGAGAAAACCTAAGTAATCGTCCACCGTTAGATCGTATACCAGTCCTGGATTGAGAGCAGCGACGGGGTCCACGTGTCCCGAACCGTGATCGAACGACGTGGATGGTTTTCCCGTTGCGCTGTCTTGCAACTTCTCACCAGTTTTGTAAACTGTGTAAGCTGTTGTCATTAGAGCCGATCTCACCGCGGCTGGGCTCCAATCAGGGTGAGCCGATTTGATAAGCGCGGCTAAGCCGCTCACGTGGGGGCACGACATGGAGGTGCCAGAAATGATGTTGAAATCCACGCGCCTGTTATCAACGGGCAACCCGGTGGGGCCCACTGCTTTAGACCACCCCGCTAGGATGTTGACACCTGGCGCTATGAGATCTGGCTTCAGGATCTGCGGCGTGATCGAGTTGGGACCTCTTGAGCTAAACGCAGCAACCACCGGCGATGGCTGAATCCCCACCTTTGTTCCCTCAAACATAATCTTCACCGTCGGTTTCGCATCGGAAACCAAATACTTCTTAATGGCGTCACCGGCTTTCTGCCCAACTGCGGTGGCCGGTAATAAATGAGCATCCGCCACGAGCTCCTCGCCGTTAGCGGCGGTGTTGGACAGCACCATCCCCAACGCTCCGGCGGATTTCACCACCGAGCCTTTCTGAACCCTAGCGGTCAACCCACGGTCACACACCACGATCTTCCCGGCAACTTTCTCAGGAGACAACGTTCCCGTGATACACAAGTTCCCATTCATAGCACCGTTACTCACATTCCCTGCATAAACCAAAGGCAAAGGAGAATCCGGCAAAGCGTTACCGCGGTAAAGCGAAACGCCGGAGAAGTTGAGTCCATTCCCGAGCGCCACGTAAGCGGGGAAGTCACGATCCAGTGTGCCAGCGCCTACGGTAGTGATCCATGGAGCAACATTGGAGAGACTGTAGGGACCTGGACCCGAGTTCCCAGCGGAGCATGAAACTAAAATCCCTTTTTCCATCGCTGAAAAAGATCCAATGGCGACACTGTCTCTGTAATAATCAGAAATGCCACCACCGAGAGATAAAGAAAGAACATTCACGTTGTCCAATATTGCCCTTTCAATTGCGGCAAGTATGTCAGAGCTGAAACACCCTCCCTTCCAGCATACCTTGTATGCAGCAACTCTAGCGCGCGTGGCCATCCCACGCGCTGTTCCGGAGGCGTAGCCGAGGAGGCTCGCGCCGGAAACAACTGATCCCGCGGCGGTGCTGGACGTGTGGGTGCCGTGGCCGTCGTCGTCGCGCGCGGATCTGGACTCCTCGGTTTCGTTAATTGGACCAAGCATGGCTTCTACACCTTTAGCAAAGAATCTTGCTCCGATCAACTTTCTGTTGCAGTTCGACGCGGTGAAATTCGTTCCCGCCTCGCACGCGCCTTTCCACGTGGTCGGAACGGGTCCGAATCCGGTGTCGTCGAAGCTCTTGCTCTCCGGCCAGACGCCGGTGTCGAGGACTCCGACGATGACGTCACTTCCCGAACTCGACTCGGGGAACAAGTCGGCGCTCTTGTCAAGTCCGAGAAACAAAGGCGTTCGCGTCGTGTGAAGCTCGTACCTAGTCTCCGGTAAAACCGCCAGAATCCCCGTTTGGCTCTCGAGCAAACGCACTTCCTCAGCGGTTAATCTCGTGGCGTAGCCGTGGATCGCGTTGTCGTAGGTGTAAATCATCTCCGCCGAGTCAGACACGGTCTTCAGTGACGATTCGTACCACACAGCGTGGTGCTGGAAGCTCTCGGGCATCTCCGATTTCGCCACGTGTACAATGTAAGTACTCTTGTGAGTCTGAGTCTGTTCTGCTGCCGCCTCATAGAGACCCAGAAACAGAAAAACCGAGAGAAATGCAACCAAGGGTTTACGAAACGGACCCATGGAAAGAGTATGTGTGAGTAGAATGAGAAACGAAATTAGATGATGCTGGCTTTAACGAGTTTGTTGTTTTTAATGCATAATTTATGCCAGTTTATACAAAGGGTCTGAGAAATAGAGTAAGGAAGCGGTGGGTGGTTGTCTGGTTCTCAAAAATAATTGCATTGAGACAAAAATTAAAGGTGAAAGAAAGAGAGAGAGTGGGGTAGTAGTGGGAGTCTAAGACTAAGGATTGAAACATTTCAATTTGCTGATTCAAGATAATTTCATTTTGTTCACATGTGCCTTTACGTTTTCACGTTTTACGACCGTTTTCTTTCAACCCATCCAGTGTGCTACACTGTTATTATTTCTTTTATCTTAGTATAAATTAGGAGTAGTTTACAATCGTCTCTCCCCTTAAACTCTTGAGTCGCTTTTTTATTAAAGATAAAATTATGAGGGTCTATTAAACATTGAAAATATCTTTAATAAGAGATTTCATAAATAAATTTTAATTTTAAGATTTGATTTTATTAAAATTGAATTAGGATATTAGATTTTCACGTAAATATTTAATTCTTGTAAGAGAATTATCAAGATTTATATTTATTTCAAAACAATTGATTTTTTATTTTCTTATTACAAAATTGATATACATTATTTTTTAAGATTTAAAAAATGATTTAAGATATTAAAATGAAATTTACTATTAAAATAAAAAATAAAAGAGATTATGAGAGTAATATAAATATATAATACTACATGATAAAAAAAATCACTAACATCTCAAAAATAAAATCTTCTATTAAAGATTCTAATCAAATTTGAGGTTAAATTGTTTTTTTTCCTCCTTCCTCCTTTAACCTTTTTCTCTGTTTTTTTTTTTTTTTTTCAGATTAAAGCCTCATTATACTTTGGCTTTTGACAGTTCCGTGCAGACCATCCGTCACACTACCACGTTCTCCAAACGTAACTTCATACACCAATTCTTGACCTACTAACCTTCAATTCCTAACTGCGTCTTTTTGCCGATATTTTATAATACGTTGGACAGTAATATGGAATATACATGCATACTGTGACTGCGCTTGACAGTGAAGATAAGGTGAAGCGCTAAATATTGTAAACTATGCGTTTCGATTCACGGGTATTTTATTTTTAGTGGACATTTATTTATTTATACAATTAGACAATCTCCACTTCAGCTTTATTCCATGCGATATATTTTTTAAAATTTTACTAAGGTTTGGACCTTATCGTCTCTCTAATATGTATATCAGCCAACCATGAATCAACCAAGTTTCTTTTCTTTTTGTTTTCTTAATTTTCATTTCTAAACCCTAAACCCCAAACTATAAATCAATCGGTTCACGGAATTACCAATACGAAGAAATTTCAATCACGGGCTTGCTTCTGTGCTGGGGAATTTTTACGGGAATGGACAATAGAGAACGACTTGTTTCTTAAACATCTAATTTTGTCTGTTTTTAATAAATATTTTAATAATAATTTTAGATAAGTGCCGTTGAGATTTTTGTTATCGAGACTTTTTTTGTTTCCACTCCTATAGCTTTTGTGACGTGAATTTACTTTGGCTTGGACTAATTCGACTTGAGCAAAAATGATTCACTTTTTTTTTCTTATTCGTACAGATCAAATCAAAATCTTATTTATTGACAGGTCCTCAAATCAGTATTGACAGTTGGAACAACCTGTTGATATTTATTAAGTAATTAATAACATCTCTTATAATGTAGTACGTAGTATTACTTTTTTTAATTCATCAAAAATTTCAAAATATAAATTAATTTTTTAAATTAAGAATTCAATTTTCACATAATTAGGGATGTGTTTATGCATGGGTTGGCAAGTTGATAGGATGACTTGTCAAAAAAAAAACTATAATATATTTAAAATTTTAAAAGCTAAAAACATTTTTTATTTAAGCTTCTATTAGTAATTATTATTTCCCTTGTCCACCTAATGATTTTAATTGCATTATTTTATCTAGCTTTTTTAACTGCTTTATATACATTTTGAAATACATTATTGATACGGCAAAAATGTAATTTTTACCCTCTTACATTTTAAAATTTGAGATTTTAATCTTCTTATGAGATATTTTGTTCTTCATTTTTCAAATTTTTAATTTTAATCCTATATTTTTTAATTGAAACATTTTTTCCTCCAATTTTTTAAAATATACAATTTTAGTCCCTTTTTCAATTTAAGACTTGATTATATACATTTTTAAAAAATTAATAAATTAACCTTATTACACATATCAGTCAATATTTACAAAATACATAAATAAACATTTAAAATTGGTCACCAGAACTCAAATTACATATTTATCTAAAATGAAAAACAAAATATCTCAATTAAAAAATAAGAAACTAAAATTATATATTTTGAAAAATAGATAAATAAAATTATATTTTAACGTAATTCATATAACAAATCATGTCAAATGACTCTTTAATGTCAAAGGTACACCTGTTAGCCTCTATGTAATAAGAAGAGAAAAGGTAGAAAAATAATAATACATAGTAATAAAGTCTTTTATACATAAAATATTTTTATGTTCTCAAATTTAATTGTAATTAAAATCAATTCTTGTTGTTTTCACCTTAATATGAATCATACTTTCAACTTTTTCTTTCCTGTGACACCATTAGATAATAGATTGATGCATGTAACATTTTCTAAACATATATATAGATAAAAACAGATTATATATTAAGCATCAAATGCGCTGAAAAAGCTGCCAAGAGCCTCTCTTTGCTCGTAGGGATAATTAAACGTTTCTACTGCAAGTGAGTGTGGATCGCACCAAATGATTTCACAGCTTTGATGACGCGTTTTCTCAATGCCATCGTAGTTACACACACTAACACGCTAACAACAAGTATCAGTGTATCAGAATTTAGAAATAATTGTTGTGTCATGTTACGTATTGTCTAATTATGATGGTATTGATCTCCTTCACCAACTCATTTTCATTTTGAGGATTTTTCCTTTTCCCAGAAAAAAGGGCACTGATAAGATAAAACTACCCAAAAAATAAAAAATAAAAAATCCATTCACGAGCTTTGTATAATCTGAGATACTAGTCTAAGATACCACCAGGCACCAGATCGAATTTATAAAACCATCTTTCTTAAATAATTGAAATCATTATTTAAAAAAAAATGAAGTATATAAACAGTGTAGTTTTTCGTCTTAGTTATAATTGCATTGATCCATACCACTTGATCCAGCATATATTCTTCTTACTTTTTTATCATTAACTTTCAGCATATATTCTATATTTCCTAATTTTAGTGAACGATATATGTAGTTTGATATTTTGATTCACACTCTTCTGTGATGCAACAGCCTTTTTTAGTATACTGTACAAAATATAAAAAAAAAATACATGTGGTCATTTATGTTGGATTCTCGTAAAAATGTTAATCCTTCACGTCAGTATGTTATAGGAGTCCGGGCATACTCTCCTTAGCAGTTGTGTTGTTACTCTCAATAGGTTATTTTTAAGCTTATTTATTTAAATATTATTGATAATGTTGTAATTACCTTTCAAATAATATATATATATATATATATAATTATCTATAAGTTACAAATTATCTACAAAGTATACATTATCTACAATCTAATTATCTATAATATGTAATTATCTATTAACCTTATATATAGGTTATTTATCTACAAAGGTCCAAGGTCCACGCTCCACTCTATAAATACAGGTTTCATCCAACCTTTCAATAACATCTCATTCACGGTGAACACACCTAAATACATTCACTCTCATACTCATTCACATATACTTGAGCATTCATATAATCAGATATATGTTTTTCTCTATACAATTGATGTACTTACTTGAGCGTCAAAGTCTTTTTCTTTGTTTTGCAGGTCTCTCTTCTTAACAAGGCCGACTCATTGTCCGAGAGTTTGGAACCCACTTGGACTACGTCCATCCTTACGCGTGATACTTTCAGATTTTGGTAATAACATTTGGTGCCCACTGTGGGGCCGCGATAAAACTTACCCTGTGGCGTCTCATTCTCCATCAATCCACCAATGGTCAGTACGCGCGCTAGCCTTAGGCGCCACACTCCTATTGACACTTCCAACCCTCCCTAGACAACCATGACCAACGCAGACACTATTCAGCAACTCCAAAATTGCATTGCGGAGATGAAACGACGCCATGAAGAAGAGCTCTAAAGGTTGAAGGTTAATCACGATCAGCTGGAAGCTAGAGTGATATGTCCCTAAGGTGACGAGCACTCACCTTTCACAAGGAACGAGCATACTCAAGGGGAATCATGTAACACCCTAAAATTTGGATAACGAAAATAGATGTTTGATGTATTTCTTGTGTTATTTGACTATTTGATTAGTTTAGATTAATTGAAATGTTATGTGAATTATCCATGCGCAATTGCGTGGTGTAGATGTCAAATTTTGTGGAGTTTGTTGAGCTGCGCTGAAATTGTCTAATTTCTAGTTTGACCCAAAAACATGTTTTAGTAAAATCACCATTATGGATTTGTTAACCGTTGGATCGCCTTAAAATTTTAAATTTGCATTCCTAATCCAAATATTCAGAGGTTGACCGTTAGGATTGTCGAAATAACATCTAAAAAGTGAGAAATTAATTTTTCACTGAACCAAAAATTTTAAAATTAGGTCAACTCGTCCAAGCGAATTTAAGGCATTTTGGTTCACCTGGATGAATCAAGTCGGTTTTAAATAGTACCAACAGCGTAAATGACGAAAACATGGCCTTCTTCCTCTCTCAAACCACCACCCAACCTCCCACCATCACCCTCCACCACCAAGACCATTGGTGACCTCCACGAGCCGCCGTTTCTTGCCGTTGAACCATCGCACGGAGAATGGAGCGAATTTTCAAAACTCATCTCGAAGTTTTGGTAGAGAACGGAGCCTTCAATCCTTCTTTCTTGGTTTCCTTGAGGTAATCTTGACATCCCTTTATCGATCGTATCATGGAGGTCGATCTACCCTTAGGTTGGAAATCTCTCCACCTAAAACGGTATGACGACACCACTGATCCTGATGATCACCTAGATGCATTCCTCACCCAAGCTAATCTATACACCAATGACGATGCAGTATTGTGTCAGGTGTTCCCTACATCACTCAAGGGAGCAGCCTTGACATGGTACAGTGGACTTCCTCCAAGGTCTATTGATAGTTTCGACACCCTGGTCGAAAGATTCAGTGCAAATTATGCGACCAGTCGGTCTCATAGACGTCCCTCTGCTGCATTAGCTAGTCTGCGACAAGCAGATGATGAGCCTATTCAGAGATTCATGGATCGATTTGGACGAATAGCTGTCCAAATCCAAAACCTTAATCCCGAAGTTGCACTACATTCTATGATATTAGCCTTGCGTCCAGGCATGTTCGTGGACAATTAAAGCAACAAACCACCGTCTAACATAGATGAACTATACGAACGAGCCAAGGGCTATATTCAGATGGAAGAAATGCCTAAGTTCCAGAATTAGGTTAGACAAGTCAGACAAAAGCGAGACAAGCAGGAAGGAGCAACTAAGACCGACCCATACAAGTTGGACAAAAAGCACAAGCCGGACAAGCGCCAGCCTTTCCCGAAAGGACCCAGGTATGCACGCTACACTCCCCTAACGGTCAATCGGGCCACCATCATGGAGCCCGCCTTCAACACAGAGGTACAAGTGAAATTACCATCACCACTATCTCTCAAGGCAGAGGCAGACCCGAATAAGTACTGTAGATATCATCCCAGTAGTATTCATAACACTGAAGAATGTTGGGTCCTGAAAAACAAAATCGAGGAGCTTATGCAAGTAGTATATTTATCCCGATTTGTAAAAAGACCCGATAACCACCCTATAGGAACCAGACCTGGAGGATACCGAGAAGACTAGCCCAAAAACCAAGAAGATGATAGGAGAAAAGACAAAGCAGAAGACAAAGGCAATACCAGCCCAGATGTGAGACTCAACCTCCACAAGAAAGGGTTAATGAACCTACCCAACAAATCGAGGTGTGATCAACACCATTGCGGGCGAATTCTTCTACGGAGGATCGTCTAGCCAATCTCGAAAACAACACCTTCATGCTATTCGAGACATTGACATTAACTATGTCGGTGTTTCATCACCAAGGAGATTTCCTCCTATCACATTCACAGATAGAGATTTCAAGGCATCAACCCTGTTAACCAGGATGATCCCATGGTGATCTCTGTCGTAATCACCAATTTTATGGTATCAAAAGTCTTCATTAATCAGGGTAGTTCCACAGACATCCTGTATTGGAAGAATTTTCAGAGGCTCGAAAGTTTCACTGGACATGATTCCCCTCACCTTGGACCCCTCCTTGGCTTTGCATGGGAAAGGTTAGAAATCAGAGGTTACGTGGACCTCATGACCACTTTTGGTCAAGGCTCACTCTCTAGGAGTTTCACTATCAGGTATCTAATCATCGATGCCGACACTTCTTATTTAACTTTAATTGGCAGGAAAACATTAACGAGATCATAACTATTGTATCGACACCTCACCTAAAGATGAAGTTCCCTACTATGATGGGAGAAATAGTTATTGTTAAGGCAGACCAGAGACAAGCCCGATAGTGCTATGCAAAAATTCTCAAAGTATCATCATATCCTCCCACCCGGGAGCCTAACAGATACCACCCCACATCGAGGGATACTAGCCAAGTCATGAGCATAGACAAAGGTCTAACCTTCACACCCTAATTGTCTACACAGTTCACTAGGATGACACATTTGACATGGATCCAAGTGATGACACCATCGAAAGAGGATTGAAGCCCGTTGAAGAACTCGTCAAGTTGCAGCTTGGATCCAAACCCGGGCAATGCACAAAGCTCAACAAAGACCTCACCAGTCATGAGCACAGACACATAATCAGCTTTGATTAACTTCTTAGTTTCTTCCTTTACAACTCGCTGATGCTCCTCGCCGAGCTTCTGTTGTCGTTGTGCCACGGGTTTGGCTTCGAAAAAAATGGAGAGTTTGTGGCATACGAAGTTAGGGTCTATGCCGAGCATGTCAGTGGCACTCCATACAAAGAGATCAACATTCTATGTTAACACGTCCTTGATCCGTTTCTGAAGGTTCTCATCAAATCCTTCCCTCATCTTGGTGCATTGGTGTGCCTTCTGTCTTCCTCATGTTTCTTTGGGTCAAGATCGGCCCAGCTTGATGTAGCACTTTCCACATGATTAACATCCGATGCATCGACGTGCTTCGCGGAGGCAGGTGTGTAGGGATTAATGAGTAGGCTTTTTGCATAACATTCGCGGGCTTCAACATGGTCTGCTTTGACAATGACTATGTCTCCACTTTGGTTGGGGAATTTCATTGCGAGATAGGGCATCGAGACGATCGCACCTAGGGCGTTCAACGTCATTCTGCTGATCAAAACATTGTAGGAGGTGTCGGCGTCGATGAGGACGTACTGGACGTTTAATGTTCTCAACACCTCTCCTCTTCCGAAGGTAGTCGCCTGCTCTACTGCACCGTGGGTGTGGACTTGCCCCCCTGCAAAATCGATCAAAGGTTCAAGATGAGCTTTTATGAGCTTATGCGAGACGTCTAACCTTTGAAAAGTGGACCAAAAGAGTATGTTGGTCGAGCTACCTCCATCTATCAGAACTTTCCTGACGTCCCAATTGGCGATGTCAATCGTAATCACTATTAGGTCATCTTGCTCAGGATCAACTCCTGCAAATTCGGCGTCAGTGAACGTTATTGGTGGGATTGATCTCCTCGAGCTCGCTGCGGAAATGGTGCATGCTTTTGATGGTTCATAAGTGCCTCTTCCGAGCCGACATGCTACTACCTACGCTAGCGAAGCCGTATGCAATGGCGTTGATGACTTCGCGTCTGATATATTATTGTCTAATATAGCTCAAGTACATTAAATATTTTTAAAGTTTAAACTATGTTTACATTTCCTTAACTTTTTGATATTTCCATTTTTAATTCTTAAACTTTTCATTGATTGGTTACAGTTTTTTGAATTTTTTTGTCCTAAGATTTGATCCTTATCTATTTGTATAATGACCAAGGTTTAAAAAAAAATTGGCCTGTCTGGAAAGCGGCGCAAATAGCGCTAGGATTGCGTCGGTAGCGCTAGAAAGCCAATTTTCTCTGGAATCTGGCGCGATTAGCGTGGGAACGCTGGCAGGACCACTATAAAAGGCTATTTTAGCGATTTTTGGACCAAAAACATGCTCTTCTTCTTCCCTTGAATGTTTTCACCATTGTTAAGGAGGAAAAGCTTCATACCCACTCAACCATTGACCAAAATACTTCACTTTCAACATGAAAGTTGAAGGGAACTACTCAATGAGCTAGATTCCATCATCACTTTTCCCTGAAAACATCAAACGGAGATATTGTTTTCTCTAGGGAACTTTCCAAAGTCTCAAATTCGAAGGGAAATGAGGCGTTTTGAGGACACTCAAGCTTGGAGAAGTTGTCCTCTAGCCTTCCTTGTCGTTTTAGAGGTAAGAAACTTGAATTCTACCGATTATTTAAGAATTTGTTCTTGAGGTGAATAGTGATCCTTTTGAGTTAGAGCTGAAATTAGGCTTGGGTCCTTTGGAAAAGTATGCTTAGGAGGTTGTTGTGATGAAGGATTAGCCTTGAAATATCAATTTTATGGACTTTGGAATTTGGCTTTGAAGAATGTATGTGTAGGATGAATGTTGGTTAAATTGATGATGATATGGTATGTTTGGGCCTTGGTGCCTTCACAAGATGCGTTTAGGAGGCTAAATAAACGGTGAAAATGTGTTAAAGTAACCGTTTTGGCCACTTTGGAAATCGTTGATATGTGGCATGAATAGAGTATTGAACTCTCTGAATTGGTTGATGTAGAGTCTTAGGAAGACTCTAGGGTCTTGGTTAGGCCGAGATAGATCTTGTTGAGGGTCTGTAAGTCACTGGTTAGGTGACTAGTTCTTGTAACTAAGAAAAGAGGTTTATATGGAAAAGAATCGCTTTCCTTTTCTTTCTAACGGTTGAGAACCATTGTTGATTACTTGTGTGCCTTTGTATAGGGCATGACACCGAGGGTGTTAGTTGCGGAGACCACAGTTCAGGGATTGAACAGTAGAGCATGACTTTGCCAAGTAAGTTCTTTGTTCTTAGGAGTGTTTCCCATTGCTTGAGTTCCACCATACTCCGAGGGAGTGATGGTTGCATACATGATTCATATGCATTAAATTAGATGTTACAACTTTCCTCATGATAATATGTATGCTTGTTTCTGTGCTTGTGTATGGTTGCCTTTCGGATAGATCTTCTGGCCAGTTAGATAAATATGGACCTCCCTAGGAGTAGAGCGCAACTCCTAGTCGGTTTGCTCATGTAAAGGGTGTATGATCCCTTAACACCAGAGATAAGTGGTCCCGTCGCAGTTGAAGCCTATTCTCGGAGGTGCCATATACGTGCATCCATGTGTAAAAGGGTAGCTCTCAATGGGATGGCACAGGTGTGAGTTCTGGTCTCACACTGGGGACTGAGAGTCCTGATGCTGATGATGATGCACCTTTGGCGGGCGTAGTACCGCAGATACACATTAGAGCTAGAGAATGTCTATGTGTTGTTGTGAGGGCCAAGAGGCTTGGTGTTGTGATGCCTTTGATGTTGTGTATCATGGAAGTGAGCAGGGGGAGGAGAAGCCTCCAAGAACCTGAGCTTACTTAGATTGTATCTCACCCCGTGTGTGGGGATTATATTTTGCAGGTGATGTATCTGGCAGAGATGATGGGTTCCAGGGCGGGAGGTCCCAGTAAGGACAAACAATGTATAGCTGCTTGGTAGTATTTTGAGAGCATTGTGGCTCACTATTTATATATAATGTATTTTGTACCCCTGCGAGGGAAGATGTGTATGTACACATATGTTTGGATCCTGTATGGTTGGTGATGTACAGACGTTGTACATTTTATGCCCTCTTGTGAGGATGTGATCTGTGAGATCATGGCACAGGGTGCCAATTCTTTTGTATAACCACAGTGGTTGTTTTGATGTATATATAAATATATATGTGGCTATGTTTCTCCTGTTATCTCTGTATGGGCTTTATTGTCTTCATCTGTCGTTCTTTATGTTATCTGGATCGTAAAGGCTTGTTGTGGTGCCTTGGCATCCGTAATAAGTGTTATGAATACATACCATACATAATGAATCAGGAAATATGGTTTTGAAAGGAAATGACGATGACGTCATGTTCTTATTAAATCGCTTCCGTTAGTTTTAATTATTGATTTTGATTTTTAAATTAATTACCACGCTAATCTGATTAAGTAATTGTTAATATACCGGATGCATACGAGGGTGTTACAATTTGGGTCGCTAAAAGATGATACCATGTTAATTTTATTATATTTTGTAGAGATTCATTTTCTAACAGTCCAAAATTGCTAGAATTTGTTCAGGTAAAGTGTTTATTAGGTATTAAATGATTTTCAATGACTAAAAACTATCAAAAATTTGTTTCACTTGAACCCACCTCTCCTCTACCAAATCCCTACACAATCTCAAACCTTCTTCATGACTAAAACTAATTTTTTATTGGTCCTCAAAGTATTGTTCCATTTTCTTTTTCATCCCCACTGCTTGGGAGCTGCATTAAGTGGTAACTTGTCGTCTAAGGTGGTGAAGGATGCTACGTGTCAAAATTGATGATGTGTATAAACAAAATTAGATCATATTATTGTAGTTTGATAATTTAGAAATTATTGAAAAAAATTATTTAATTTCTTTGATTAAATATTATTAAGTGGTAAAGTGTTTTGTGTACGTTTCAAAAAGGAGAAAAACTTTTGTTGTGGAGCCCTAACTCATATGAGAAGTTGGAGGCTGCTCAAACTCGTCAGAGAAGGAGAAGTGGTCATTGAAAAATGTCAGGTCAAAGAGGTTCTTGTGAGAAATCGTCAAGGTTGAGGGGTGTGCCTTTTTTAGCATCTTCATCAACCTACATTGTTGAGAGTTGGAAGAAATGCCTTTGTAGAGATATAGAAATGTTGGTAAGTTCTCATAGTGCAAAGAACCCAAGAAAACTGTTTTGGGGATGCCCTAATTTGAAGGTAATTATGTATTTTGTTACTAGTTGATACTGGTTTATTGTCATGTTTTAGCTTGAAAATTTTGAAGAGGGAATGCATTGTTTGTATTTTAGGTGGGCGAGTGTGAAGAATGATGATTTGGATGTGCTTGACCGAATGGTTGCTAAAGTAGTTGAAGAACATAAAAAGAAGATGAACAATAGAATAAGGCAACTGCTGAAAAGAAAAGGCAAAAATTTTGTATGGGTCTTACTTTGTTTCATGGATGATAACTACTGTGTATGGAGGCATGACTTGTGTTGCCAAATAGTGGACAACCCACCTTATAGTATCTCCAATAGGAATCCTTACATGAGTTGTTTAATTTTAAGCAACATTGCTTAAATTTTTCCATTGGAGTCACTACTACAAAAAGGGTATTTTACGACGCACGTTTTAAGACGGTTGGGGAATACCCGTCTTAGAAGGGTGCACGGTGGCATTTTCGTAATTAAGTTTAACTTTTTAAGACGGTTTTCGTGCAACCGTCTTAGAAAACATATGTTCAAAGACGGTTTTCGTTAAACCCGTCTTTGAAAACAAGTGTTTAAACACGGTT
>PYAF01000348.1:850239-865314 GCA_007407185.1 Glycine tomentella
CAACCAATACAAGATTAACCAGTAAAAAAACATAATGCTTCCTGAGCTGCAAATTCCTCAGCGCCACATCAATGAGTAATATAAGGCCGAGATAGTGGTTCCTGAGATAACACAATGCTGCAGCTCAATATTATCAACAGTCAACGAGTGAAAAAAGGCAAACAAACAACTACAGCCATCGACCAATAACATAATACCAGCAGATTTAAACCACTCTGCCACGAGCAATACATGCAGTTGGGTTGGCAATCCACGAAGACAAAGGATAATTGAATGCCCCATTGCGTGATCGAATCCATTTCTAAGCTAAAACCTGTGCATGATCTTGAATGACAAATTCTTTCCTGTAAAAACCACTTTATTCCGCGTGAACTAAAGTGCCCATAAAAATGCTAACCAGACAAGTGAGATAACATTCCAGCATTCGGATTCCACTCTTAGCAATTAGCACTACCATAATACTGCAGCATATGATTTGAGATGATGTTTGGCCATGCAGAGACTACTCTCAACCACTTGAAACATTCTGTCCAGACCTCCATTGCACGCATACAGCCAAAAAACAGATTATTAAGATGAATATATCCCAAAAGATTCCTCGGCCCACCTCCATTCATCAGCTCTATCGGTATAGATAATCTGACTTTCAACCACATCTATAAATCCAAAAAAGAGTATACTTTACTACAATATACTATGATCAAATGGCTTTGACTTCATAATTAAAATTGATTTACATCTAATTGTTACTAATCCTTGATTAGATATCGACATTAATTAGATATTAATTTAATTACTTAGTTCAGTTGTTGGTTAAGCATGACGTACGAATTATTATAAATCATCTATAAATCATCTAGTACTTATTTTTCGACTCTTATGTGGATAGAAAAAAAAAAATAGTCATGTATGCTAATAAGTGCTCTTGTTCTTTATGACACAAGAATTTTCTATAGTATCCTTTGTTGATAACACTTTTTAGGTTTTAATTACAAAACTTTGTATTTATCTAAATAATAATACTAGTATTAAATATTTTTAGGTTAAATTGATCCATGGCTTCCAGGCCCTTGAACTTTTTTTTTTTTTCAATTGGGTTTTCTAGTCTAATTGTTGTGAAAAATTAACTGCAAACATTTAATTAGATGTCAAGATAGTGGAATGATGTGTTATAATCACAAGTTAATTGCTGAGAGTTTTTTTTCAGAGTTTTTTAGTCATAACAATAAATGAGAGGACCTAATTGAAAAATATAGAAGTTTAAGGATTCAATTAAAAGTTTAGTAAAAGTACATGGACGTGTAGAATAATTAAACTATATTCTTATGATTCATTTAATATTTTCTACTTTAATGTTTTAATCCTTAAAATTCATTGATCAGTAATGTTATATCTTCGTAAAAAACATCTCTAAATATTGCTTAGAGGCTAGAGCGGATGTACAGTGTGTTTCTTACCCTCGTGGGTTTAAGTAATTTGATCAGTGGTGTCCTCCACTGTTTTCAAAAAATAAAATCTCTAAATTAAGGGTGCGCTTAATACTTATCGTGACCAGTGCAATGCATACAATTGAACACCTCTATTTGTGCTCGATCTGGATTTACTGTAACTAGGTTTTTATGCATTAACATAGTCAGCAAATCAGAACTATTGGATCATATGGCTCAAATCTCAAGATGTCATTCGATATTTATTCATTGGTTTTGATTCATTGACTGTGAATACGTAACAATAAGGCTTGCTACAAATCTGGATCTGGGTTGGGTACACCTCTACCAAAACCACCAATATAATCTGAACCTGAAGGTAAATGCAGCACCAAGCTGAGCATTAAATGCAGCAGCCAAACTTGACCATACCAACACATAACAACTCGACATAAAGCACCGCAATACACCACGAAATAACGCCCAGAACCAAATTCATTTATATTTGTCAACTCTTATCAACTAATTTTAGTTTGCAGTTCCAATACCAAACTACTTAAGCACCAAAATGTCTACGACATTAAAAGAGGAGCAGGGAGATCAACTTAAAATGGCTACTGTTAATTTATTACATTGACAAGACAATAAAATAAAAATTATTCATTTTTTTGAAAGTCTAACATTATAATACTAAATATTAGTCTACAATATCTTAAATTAGAGCATGACACAATAGTTTTGCCTTTGTTTTGAAGCTATGATCATCAAGATTGTTGCGCCCTAAATCACCAAAAGATGTACAAAAAAGGATCAAGCCTTCTTTTATTTGATCACACTTTTCAAGATCTCGATTTTCAATAGAACAAATCATAGAATAATTTAATGTCATGCCGATAGATTCCATAGTCATGAGTATATATTAACACTAAGCAATCCTCAAACGTGTGGATCAACTAACATGAGATTATTTTATCTTAATCAGTAGTCTAAGGTTCGAATCCTGAGTATGTAACTATGTTAATTATTTGAGATATTTTTATTTATCATCCATAGTGATCCTACCCAACTCAAACATGATTTTACTTCCAATGAAGAATATTTGTAGTCTAGATAAAGAAAAATAACACTAAACACATCTCATTATAGACTTAGTGGTTAAGATCTACCTTGTTGTCCACATATATCAATGTTAAAGTCCATTACTAATGATTATGGCATTAGTTTGTTGTTCACAAGTCAAAAGTCATAATTGATTGAAGCCCACAAAAACATTAGAAATCTTCCAATATTTTCATACTTGAGCAAAATCAATTGTGTGATTTTTTTTTAATTTGTAGAAAATATTTTCAAAAATTACTCTCTTACATTTCGTGAACACAAAACACATGATGAAGATACAACACCTAATTAATATTACATCTATAAAACAAGTCATGTAATATCCAATCATGGAGTAGTTAATTGCATATCTCATTGATACAACATCTTCCATGATTACAAGTATCATAAACTTTATTGACTAGTCATCATTGTGAGTGTACTAAGAAAATGGTGTGCTAATGTGATAAGTCATACAATTATTTTCTTCATCAATCCTCAATTTCTTTCAAATACTTGAAAGTTAGAGAAATTGATGATTTTGCCAAAATTTTCATGCTTCAACTCCAAAACAACATCGAACCGGGAACAATAGTCCTAATAACACCAAACTTTAATATCCCACCTCATCTCCAGCATGGTGTCAATCACCAACATAACATTCCAAATGACACCGAGCATAAATATTATGCCTTAGCTCCAAATGTGACGTTAACCACGACAGTCCTAATTTTTTTCTCTCCTTAATTTTCTTCTCAAAATTCAAATTCTTTAACTTATCACATTATCGTTCAAATTTCATTTACTTTTATTGCAATTCAATGTTTTGCAATCTTCTACCTGTCTTTTCTCAAAACTCAAACTCTCATTTTTTTGCTCTGTCTTTTAAATTCTATTTAATTACTCTTTCATCCCAAAATAAGTGTCACGTTTTTATAAAAAATTGTTCCAAAATAATTGTCGTATTGGACTTTTCATTGTAGAATTAATTGCTCCTTTTCACCCATACCCTTAATAGATGTCACTTTAGTTTTTGAATCTAATATTTACTATTCTCGTTTAATCTATTTAATAAGGTTAGTTTTGTAAAACTACTACTCTATTTCATCTACTTCTTAGTTTTTTTTGTATGTGTAAGATAATCTAGGACAACACTTATTTTGGGTCAAATTATTATATTTGATTAAGATTATATTAAATACTTTGTATACTGGATAGATATTTGGGCCAGTTGAATACCCAAAACACCCTTCAAAATAACACCTTTAAAATATTGAGACATCCATGTATTTGGCTTAGCCAAAGAACATAAAACTTTCAAGTATTCAATCTAGCCAAATACCCACATACCTTTGAACTCTAAAATGTGTAGAAATCCTAGGTATTTAGGTATTCAGCCAGACCGAAAACCTGAGTACCCTCCATTATCCAATCAATAATGATCATCCTAATCATGCTCATTAACCATATTAACACCTTAATGATAATTAGGGGTAGATTACCTAAAAAGGTAATGACACAAGGGCCCATGGATCTAAGACCCATTAAGGTATTTATAAATAACTATGAGAATTTTGCGATAAAGACATTGTTAATACTTATTCAACACTTTCATTTATTGTTCTCGATCGATAATTTATTTGAGAGTCGGAGTGTCATTTGTAGGTATGTCACCCCTTGACTTATCAAATAGTGGATCGTGAAGAAGAAAGACACCCAGAGTAGGAGACACAAGGAAAAAAGTTACATATTTAACCCTTGTAAATACACCTTATTTGCAAGTTTTCATACTTTTTAATCTTGTCAGAATAAAAAATCATCATTTGGTTCCATTTCCAGAAATTGAACTTGATATTATATATACTAATGAGAGTCTTATTCATATACAAATTAAGATTTTAACTTATGTCGAACCCTCAAATTGAAAACACAACATTACTAGTTTGACATAAAAAAGACTTAATAATTAATTTTGATTATAAGTCTCACGAATAAAATAATATATTTATCAATTAAAATTTAGAATTAAAGATACTTTGACTCTTGAAACAAATGTTCACCATCAACATCAAAACACTAAAAAAAACTGATTACACAATAAAAAAAAATGAAAGACTTTCATTATTAAAAAAAATCATTAATATACTTCTACCATAGTTTCGAATGTATTTTCAATACAAATTTTAAATTCAATTTAAATTTTATTAAGATTTTTTTTAAAACCAACAACTTATTAAAAAATAAAATAAATAATCTCAATTATTTTAAAAAAATTAATATTAAAACATTAGTTTTACATTTGGTATAAACGGATCTTATCCCATATATTAAATTACAAATATATTATTATTATTATTTTTTATTAATAACGAAAATTACTTACTTTTTAACGTGAATCGCTCCTAGCAAGAATTCTAAATAAGAAAGGAGTACAGCCTAAAAAAAATTCTTATTAACAAAGTTTTTTTTAGAGAGGAAAAAGAGCCATATTTAAGGTTTTAGTAGTTTGATTAAGAGAGAAAGAAGAGAAAAAGTTTGTGCGTTTCATGTAAGACATACACCTTTTAACTTACACACACTATCTTAATTTTGTTTTAAAAAAATATTTTTCTATTTTCATCTTCAAAACATTTAAAAAAAAAAAAGAGAGAGAGAGAAAGCATGAGTGGTGGTGGATGGGCATGAGTGCATTAGTATTGGCATCTAGCTGTGGCAATTACGTGCTGAGTGCTGACACAGATGCCACGTGAGGATCCCTACACTTACACCGCTGTGGAAAAAAATAGGGGCAGAAAATAGCTCTTTAAAAGTGCACTAAAACCCACAATTAATGAACCAAACAATTGCGCGTGAGAATCACTTGTTCATAGTCCCCCCCGTATATATCCATTCTTTTTTCTTCCTTCCTTCAACGCTCAGCACTCAAATCCTCTGAGAGAAAAAAAAATTAGGGTTTTGCATTTTGGGTCAGACAGACTCAGACATGGGAGGAGGCAATGCCCAGAAGTCAAAGATGGCTCGCGAGAAGAACCTTGAGAAGCAGAGGGCTGCCGCTAAGGGTAATCTCTCTCTCTCTCTCTCTCTCTCTCTCTCTCTCTCTCCTTTTTTTCGAATGCATTAAATTTTAGGAGCAAACCAAAAAAATTATTTGATAAAAAAAATTGTCTTGAAAATAATCGGGGCTATATGTGTTAGATCTGATGGATTTATTGATTTTAATAATCGTTTGGTATGTGTGTGCAGGAAGCCAGTTGGATTCAAACAAGAAAGCCATGTCTATTCAGGTATAATTTCCGTTGTTTTGTTCTTTGTGTTATATTACAACCCCGTGTTCGTATCAAAGATTGTAAAATTAGAGCAATATGATGGCTTGAAAATAAAGCTCTGAAAATTATGTTAAGTTCATGCGAGGACACTGTTAATGCTTAGATACTTAGCTGGAAGTCTTTTATTTACTTCTCTTTCCGAGAGAAATCTCTCTAATAAAGTCACCTTGTTGTTGTTGTCTTTTATTCAGCAATTGGTGCTTGTTGAAATTCGTCGAATTTTGTTTGGCTACTAGTATATGCTTATTACGAAGACCCTGTTTGGATAAAAACTTTTAGTAAACACTTAGTTGAAGAAAATAAGGAGGTAGAATGAATTAGGCTTTGTTTGGATGAGCTTCTCCATAAGCTCTTGTAAGAGAAGAAAAATGAAATAAGCTTCTTCTGTAACCTAAATTTTAGCTAATGCATAAGTTTAAAATCAGTGTTTTGGAGAAGCTAATCCAAGCAGGGTCTTTATTTTCTCCCATAAGTATAAATTATCTCATGTAGCTTTTATAAATTAGTTTACCCATAAGTCAATTTTAACTTATGGGAGAAGAATCAGATGATTAATTCATTTTTATCTTATTTTCTTCTCCTGTAAGTACGTAGTTGAGAAGTTTATTGAAACAGGGCCTGAGGGATTGATTCTTTGTTAGACATGATTATATATTTAGTATGCAAAATGCAGTTTGTTTGAAGTGTGGTCTATTTGTTTCTATTTGTCTAATGCACAAACTGTATACTACATTATGTTAGCCTAATAATTGTTTTCTTGTTCAATCTGTCTTGGAAGATATTCTTGTGTCAAATTATTTACATTTACACTTTATGAATGATGTTCCATTACAATATTGTCAAAATTTACACATTGAAGACTATTGATTGTTTGGTTTTGGATCTCCTATACGGGGGAGCTCTTCCTCTCTCATTGCATAAACTGTAGTGCCTCAGAATAATGGAGCTCTTTACTGATTATAATGTTATGATTGATGATTGCAGTGCAAGGTGTGTATGCAAACATTTATATGCACCACATCAGAAGTGAAGTGCAAGGAGCATGCTGAAGCCAAACACCCCAAATCTGATCTCCATGTTTGTTTTCCTCATCTTAAAAAGTGAAAGAGTGCATGTGGAGACATGATATATCAATATATGGCCTGTTATATAGTCTCTATCCACAGAGAACTTCAATTTCTTTTATAACAAATATGTCTGTGTGTTTGTGTCTTGGGGGGGTAGGGAGAGACGAGAGGGGATAATTAGTAAGTTTTCCATTGTTTAAGTGTGAGAAACTCTGTTAATTTTCTCTTTTTTTGTCTGATTGTAACTTATGAATGATTGCTAGTGTCAATATTAAGCTTCTTACAGAATCATAGATTACATGAAAGTGTTTAGGAACAAATATGAAAAAAAGGGCCTCCGTTTGTAAAACTTGTGAAAAATGTCGATTGAAATCTCATTTGCTTCTTTCTATTTTTCTTAGCCCCGAAATCAAATATAATTTGAGTGGACACATTGGTAGTAAGGAAAATGAATAATTGCATTAGTAAGCGAATAACTCGAGACCAAGAAAAATTGGTTAAGAGCTTTGTCAAGCTGAGCTTGACAGAAATTCCCCTCCCTCTATCTTATGCCCAAGAGAATATGATTCCTGCGAAACCGAAGTGGTGAAGTGGACAGAAATCAAGTAAATCTTGAAGTTTGATGTCAATAATATATCATTCAAAACTGTACTGCCAAGTTTTTTGTTGACTGAATAATATTTCACAGAACACAACGATGGCATGTGATATAAGATAATGCAATGTAAAGAAAACAGCTGCATGGTGAGGATTTAAGGTTCCTTTTATGGACATCCGTACACAACACCGATAACATTGGCCTGCCACTGTTGAGAAGAGTCCACACTCTACGCGCCTTACCTCCACAACTGCCAACAATATTGTTACACAACCTTTCTCAATCGTTATCTCCTGTACCTTTCGCGTTCCAATTAAGAAACAAGATGTGATTCTTCACACTGTAAAAGATCAGTTTCAACGCCACCGCGAGGTTACTAAAAGGGACTTCAAATTTCCTGGAAAAAAACTGCACCATAATAATGCAAGAACTTTTGCTTGGGATTGGCCCTTTTCATATAGGATGCCTAATTGGGAAATTCTTAATGAAATATATGCTGCGTCTGGGTCACGATGGTTGATTCAACTAGTAGAATGAAAAGCATCCTCTAAATATAAATGGCTCTCAATCGTTGTTGGTAGTTTTTTATTTGTAGGTTATCGTCTAAATATAATGGCTATGAATGTCACAAATCAATATATATGATAATTTTGTTTGTTTGTTGATTTTTTAATAATTATTTTAAAAGACATTACCAGAAATTTATGATTGATTGACAATATAAAATTATTTTATACTTACATATATTAATATTAAGTGTCATTAACCGAGAATTTTCATTGACACTTGTGACATATCATGACTTAAGAATGTCAAACTCTTTAATTTCTAAACTTACTCCTACATGCTATCGAATATATAAAGACAAATATTACAAGAAAAAGAGTTAAATTGAGATTTTAGAATTTTCTTAATATTTTCCATGAAAACAAAGTCATCATCTCAAAAATTAATTTTGTAAAATAGATAATAGATTTTCCCAATGACAAGTTTAGACGATAAAAATAGATTTTACAAAACAGATCATGTTTTCAAATAAAATCAAATTCAAACCTAAGTGAGTTTAGAGCACAAGATATTCAAAAGAAATATGAAATACAAAGAATTATACTGATTTACCTCTACCACTAAGGTTATGTTTAGTTCTTGGTTAACAAGTAAGTTTCACTAACTTCACAAAGTTACAAGCATTGATTATTGTCACTTCTAGTTCAATCCAATATTCTTTGTCCTACCAAGTTATTGTTGGTTCTAATACAAATCAAAAGATTTATTATTGGTTTGCTCACTGACTAGATCTTAATCATCTAACAAACGAGTATACAAGCTAAATAGTTAGTCGTTTCTCTCAAGATATTCAATGTGTTTTGAAAGCTATAAACTCTACAAGTGAATAAACCAAAAGCATTTTACAAAAAGAATTTCAATGTAAGTATAAGATTGTAATCCATTTTTTCAAAGCTTCTGGTATTTGTAGGACTTCATCTTCAAGTGTCTGTTGTCTCTAAATGGATAAAATTCTTCACTTGAGCTCGCATATGAAGTTTGTGGTCGTTGGAATATTTTGCATTAAATGCACATCTTTCTTCATACCAGAAAACGCTCTGATTGACTTTTGTATTGAACACTACAACAGAAAATCACTTTGAGTCAAAATAGGTATGTTATGGCATAATGCGTCTTTTGATGTTTGATGACTCATTGAACTTGAACTTTATTTATTTTTTATGAGATTTGATAGATCCTAAGAGAATGTCATATAAGATCACGACTTAAACCTACTTTCATATGAAATTTCAGATGCAGATCATGAAGCATAGTCTGGTATCACATAAGACACATCTCTTAATCTTTATATTTATTTACATCTAATCAAAATAATTAATGATCATGATTCATCTTAAAACACAAATATCATTTTTGATTACAAAATATAAGTCAGCTTGAATCGATGGTGACGGTCTTGATAAAAATACATTATGATACCCTGCGTCGGTATCCCCTGCCTGGTGACATTATGATAGTATCTCATCTCAATAAGACTAAATCAAGTTATTTCCTGTCACAATGCATTGCACACTTCTATATATGCTTTGCGGTTATGCTTGATCAGGTATCAGATATCAGGTGCATCATGTGTGAAGCTGAAGATGACAAACATGTATTTGACCATTCATTCCTATAATGATCTAATAATGCCCGACAACATCATAGACAGCAATTTAGTTTAGCGAAGGTATAAAAACATGTTTGGTTTTCATATGAAAAGAATCTCAACGTCCTTTAAAAAATAAAACTGAAAAAACTTAAATTTTAAAATAGAAAAAATGATTAAATTTAAAATAGAAAAAAAATACTTTTGCAAACTAAGTTGGCAAAATGAAATGAAATTCAAACTAAAGGTTTTAAACTTTAATCTGAACATGTACTAAAACTTTATGGAAAGGATGAATCAGGGCAATGATGTAATTATGAAAATAGCTGTGTATAGGGAAAATTCTAGACGTGTATTTAAATTAGCTTATTTCGTATTTAGAAGAGTTTTTAATCAGAAACATTATTTAAGTTTAAAAAAATACTTTTTACTGAATATTAAGAAAAGCTAAACATACTTAAAGCTATTAGAGTTTATAATCACAACTTTTTTTAGAATTTGAATTTTCAACAGCAGGCTAACAAATTATTCAGCTGGAACAAGTTATGATATTGTTACATTTCACAACAAAACTAACAAACTATAATTCTAACAGAAGGAAACCATGCCACATTTTAGGGTATTATCAAACAATCCAATATATGAAATCAGGCTTATGGATCCAAAAATTGGATCCACAAATGATTTTAAGTTATTGTGTCCTCATTCTGCTACTTTCAGCTGCCCTTACTTGAGAGAAATATGGATGTGCCTGCGGGAATACATCAAGCATAAAAAATTGTTAAATCAAAAGATCAGAAAATATTGTGCAAATTAAGCAATACATAACAAATAACCATGCTACGGTAAAATATTGAGCTCTTTATTATTACCATTGCTTCTCTTGCTGTTAGCCTGTCCTGGTGATCGTATCGAAGGAGTTTATCCAGAAAATCAATTGCCTGCATGTCCGATATATTGAAATAATTAAAACCGATAATAGAGAATTGTTAAATTACAGTATAAACTAATTGGGTAGGTCCCAATGACATGTTGGAACATGGATTAAATTACCTCAGGAGACACAAGATGTTGATTATCTGCATTTATAAATTTAGACCAAGGCTTGCGACTGTGCCTGGAAAAAGGTAAATAGTGTAACATAAAAAAAGTGTAAAAATAGTAATACTGCGTATATCTATCATGAGTAGATAAAGTCAAAAGAAAAGCAGTAAATTTCTAAGTTCATGTTTGGATTAAAATTTGCAAACTAAAGTTTGGGTCAAACTTAAGTTTATAAACTGGGTTTACAAAAGCAACCCAAGTCTTGTTTCTACAAAATTGAGTTTCCAGACAAAATTTTCATGTGCATACATACTTTTGGGAGTAACATGTTACCAAACTGAGTTTGCTCTCCAAACTGAGTTTGGAGCTCCCTAAACAAGAAGCCAAACATAGACTAAGAGAGCTGAGAGTGAGATGAGGTACTAAATTGCCATGGGAGACAGTGAGAGAAAGTTGTGGATTCACTAAATCAAACTTGCTATGCAATATGCCAAAAATCAAATAGAAGATGATACCTTCCAACCAGTGCATCAAGTTGAGGATCAAGCTCCAGATGATACTTATTCAGATATGCATTCAGTTCATCAGTCCCAAGCACCTGCGGATTAACATTAAAAAAAAAAAAAAAAAATGAAACCTCCAGATCTGGAAAGAAAAGTATCCAGAAACAGGCAAGTGGTCTAGAATTCAATCTTTTAGCATGCAAAACAGGAAATAATTTAGGCATACTTAATTATCCCCGTATAGTAAAAGATAAAATATTATAGTCAGAAACTAAAACATGACATTAACTTGCACAGCATCAACAGGATAATTTTGCAATTTTAGACATTACTGAACCTCCATAAATGTTACCTTAGCTATTTTGACAAGCTGATCATGGTTGTCGTGACCATAAAAAAAAGGTTCCTTGCGAAATATCTACATGAAGTAAAATGAGCATAACCCAGAATTACACGATTTTGTACATGTAGATTCAAAATTAGACTTCATATTAAAATAATGCCAAGGGTATGTCACATATAACCAGAAAGTTGTAGCCTATAGCTATAATTCTTACCATTCCAGCAAGCATGCAGCCAAGACTCCACATGTCTAATGAGTAGTCATAGTCTTGTAAATCAACTAGAAGTTCAGGGCCCTTAAAGTATCTGAGAAATAAAAGCATAGCACATGACAGGTTGTTGGCAGTGTCATTCAAAAACGTCCAAAACTCACTCTCAAATAGCAAAATATTGTAGAAGTCTAGGAAAATTTAAATGATCATTTTTCCTTTGTCAAGTTTATCTCTAACTAACAAATATAAGCAAATTAAAAGAAAAATTGTAACAGTAAATTAATGCTGACCTAAAAGGAAGCTGAGAATTTCTATATGATTATATAGTATAAACCAAGTGGAAGATTAGGGACCTGAAATATGCTACAAATATGAGTTGACAGAAATTTACATGACTAGACAAATGAACTTGGGTATATTTCAGCTGGAAAAAACAGAAAAGAGGGGGGCTAGTTTGAGAAAAATGAGAATACCACCAAACTAGAATCAAAACCTCAGTTCATAGAGCCCCAACAGAGTTCTTGGAACCCAATTTGTTCTTGTCCCTTTTGCCTAAAACAGTCCTAGCACATGGCAACAAATGACTCGTTGTGTTTTTAATATCGTCAGCTACGCCTAATACACTAATGCCTTTAAATTGCTTAGTAGGAACTGTGATTAAATGAGGAAATTGGGTTATTTAACGAATCTTAAAAGTATGTTCACTTTGGCATGTGGCATATTAGCCTGCTAGTCTGCTACATCAGGTCTGCGTCATTAAGGTCAAACTGCTTCAGTGTCAATTAAAAATATGCCTGAAATATTTCACCTTCGGCTTTCAATAACAGTCTTGCACAATAATCCTTTACAACTACTTATTCTATAATGCATGATTGGGAAGAGACTAGTGTATTATAGGCTTCTGAAAGAATAGTCTAATAGTTGTTTATAAAATTTGTCTCTTTAAAGATTAAACAAAAAATGTAGCTGAAAATATAATGCATTGGCAAACATTTAAGGAGAGTCTCTTACAACATCAACATCAACAACACCTTTAATCCAAGATAATTGGAGTCGGTGGTAGATGAATCCAATGATAGATACGAGGAGGTTGAAAAAAAAAAGGTAAAAGCAAAGAAGGAGGGGGGAGATGAAGAGGAAAAAGACTAAAAATGGACCATTTGGTAAACAAAAAGCATAAGGGTGGTTGCATGGTTTTTAGTTTTTGGTTTTTAAATGCAAATTTAAAAATAAAATGTGTTTAGCTAAAATGGAGCCGAACTAATATTTTACTCAATTTTAAAACACTTTTAAATCATTTTCTAAAACCAAAAAATTATTTTGATTTTTGGTTCAGTCATAAAAACAACTCAAAAATCCCCCAATCCCATCTAAAAAACCCATATACTACTGTCACTACCACTGCCATTACCAACCACCACCACTAGTTCAACCACCACTGTTGTTGCCACAATTGCCGCCAAAGTCACCACCATTGCCACTCTTGCTGCTGCCACTGTCACTACCACAACCATCACGATTGATTGCCTTTGCCACCTTCATTGTTCCCCCACCTACCACCACTACTGTTAATACTGTAAACATTGTCAGTAAATCCTTATTGCCACTGTCATCACAACTACCACTGACTGCTGCCTCCATAACCACCACAACCATTAGTTGCTACCACCATCATCATAGCCTCCCCCACCATTGGTGGTTGTTGATGGCATTGTTCCTCCCCTGACCTAATAGTCAAATACCATCATCATTGTTGCAACCACCACCAATAAATTATTGTTGCCACCACAACCAACACCACCCATCGCCTCACATTGGTCGTTACCACCATAGTTCCTTCCCTCAACCTAATATCACCATGACCATAACATCACCATTACATTGCTGGCCGCCACCACTACCAGTATCACCCTCACTGCTGCTGCCACAACCACCATTGGTTTCCACCACCATCATTGTTGCTATCACTATGACCACCACCATAGGCTACCACCTCAATCGTCCGCCACCCCAACCGTCACCACCAAATAAACCCAAATAAAATAATGAGTGATATTATAGTTTGGATTTAAAATTTGGTATTAAAATAAAAAAAATACAAAAAATTGAAACTAAAATCATAAAGCTAAAAACTGGTTTGTTTGTAAGAAATTCAAAACTTAAATTATCCCCAAACAAGTCCTAAGGAATTGAGAATCTTTATATAATTAAATAGGGTGATTTATTCAAAATGCTAGGCTAACTAATACAGTAATACTGGAATTTGTACGTAATACTTAATATTTTATCTAGCATAAACTGGTTGAAGTAATTTACAATAAACTTTGTGCAAGTCCTAAGAGTCACTATTTTAGTAGGCAACAGAGTAGACCGTAGAGTGCACATCTCAATTGACCAAGAAAGAAATCACTTCTAGACCTGTATTTCTGTTAAGAAATAGTAGAGCTACATTTTGTATTATTGATGTACTGTTTGCTCAAGTTTCCACTTTTTCAGAATGATGTTAGTGGATATACCACTACTTGGGAAGCAACAATTCCAATATCCATTTGTATTGAAAAACTCATACTTAAACGAGGATGCCTAACTGATTTTGATTTATGCTACATAACTTGGGCTAATCCATTGTATACATCTTTCTTTGATTTTACTTTTGAAATAGAGTTGCGACCATGGTCAATAATAGGCCAGAGACCAGAACATTACCTTGAAGCCACACGAACATTGTATTCCTTTCCAGGATGATAAAATTCAGCAAGACCCCAATCTATCAAGCGAAGTTTCCGTAATTCATGATCTATCATAACATTATGAGGCTTGACATCTCTATGCATTATGCCTTGAGAATGACAGTAATCTAAGGCCTGCATTCAAAACTAAAGCATTCAAGTAACAAGAAAAGGTCATCAACACATATTTGTGCAAATGTGAAGTAATTTTCATGATGCATAAGCAAAAGCCTATACACATGAACCAGATGCAAAATTGATATAAGCCTTGTCCAAGACAAAAAAGATACACCAATTACTTTAAAGGAGAAATATATACATTATGGATAGGACACAGAGCATCAGTCAAGGTATACCATGAGAGACTGAAGGATGACGTTACCTTAAGAAGCTCATATATGTAATAGCGTATGTCATAATCAGTCAAGGTTGGATACAAAACTTTAAAATCTGTACTGTTGACATACTCAAATATTAAGCTAGGAGTTTTAGAGTGCTGATCTCTGACAATATCAAGAAGCTTGACAATATTTGGGCCCCCACAAAGGTTCTGAAGTATTTTTATCTCTCTTTT
>PYAF01000348.1:865414-904736 GCA_007407185.1 Glycine tomentella
TGACCAAAATTTCACAAGAACTGAAAGCTGTAGTTAGTACAAGAAACACCATATAACCAAAAAATAAATTTAAATTAACCCAAGACTTCAATCACTTAGTCTAATTGTGAGATTTCAAAAAAAACAATTAGAAGATATATTACAAAGTCCAAAAGTATGAGGAGCTTTTTGTAGTTCCTACTCAAAAAATCGGAATCAAAGTTGTATTTGTTCATACCCTAAATGATTATCACCGATTAGAATTAAGGTTTCGCTACCAATAACAATAACAATTTAAAAACTAGAATTTACAGAAACAGGTTGTTGCAGTGCACCAAGAACCACACTGTACTGCTCTTAATGTGGACCCCCCCTGCCTTACGTCCTTGTTTAGTAATTAGAGATATGCTTACTGAAGACATACAAAAGTCTATCCCTTATTGTATGTCTTTCACAAATGATATAATTTTGATTGAGGAGTCAAGGAAAGTAGTTTACTCACAAGTTGAACTTTGGAGACAGACTTTGGAAACAAACGGTTTCAACTTAAGAAGGAGTAGTGCAAAGTATACGCAATGTAATTTTAGCAGAGAAAAGAAGAATATGACATGGAATTAAAAATGGGAAAAGAAGTCTTACCACTTTTTTCTAAGTTTAAATATCTGGGATCAATACTACAAAATGAAGTGGAAATTAACGAGGATGCCACACATAGGATATATGCAGGGTGGCTAAAATGGAGAAAGGCATCAGGGATTATTTGTGACCACACCCCATGGTACTTCTATACATCCAACTACACTTTATGGTGGTGAATGTGGCCAAAAATACAAAATAAAAAATGATTGTATATGAGGAGAGATTGGTGTACAACCGATTGACAAAAAGATAACAGAAAATCAATGGTGGTTTAGACATGTACAAATAACACCCTGAGAGACACTAGTGAGAACAATAAATTGTATGGTTTAGTCATGTGAAGAGGTGAAGAGGGGGAGAGGGAGGCCAAGAAGAACATTAGAGGAAGTGGTCAAGAAGGATCTCATGGCAAATAACAACGCTAAAACTTTGATTTTTGACTGAGTCAAATAGTGTCAAGTTATCCATGTAGCCGACCTCACCTGGCAAGATAAAGATTTGTTGTTGTTAATGTTTCAAAAGGAGAAGTTTATACATATGCTTCAAGCTCACCTCCAATATTTTAAGGGAACACAGAACTACACATCTTTCATCAACAAAAAGTCATCTAGTTTAAACTTTGAAGCCCCTCGTATAATTTCAAAGCATAACTTTCAAAGATTTTTTTCATCAAGTATAGTCTAATATGATGGTACCAGAGCTATGTAATAAAATTATATCAGGAATTATGAAATCATTCTTACTTATCATGTTATATGTCCATATTTTTCTTTTCTTGTGAACTCCTATATTTATTGATAGAAGTTTTTATGCCTGATATTGATATTCTTCAATATATTTATGTTAATAAAATGATTATATAGTGTCTTCTACTCTTCTTATGATGAATTTTAAGTTGTTTTACCTGTTTTCGAAATAACTATTGCACAAGTGCACAACTGTGTTAGGAAGATTGTGCCAGAGTGGTCCAGTTGTTATTCAATAGTTCACAAGAAAATAGTGAGAAATTTGTGAGTAAATTACTGTCAATGATGCAAATTTTAGGAGAATAGTTCTAACGAAGCTTCACTGGCTGGCTTTATTCAGTCTCCGGGTCCCAAAGGTTGAAAACAACAACAATGTAAAAAACAAAATCTCACCTTCTTTTTCTTGACAGGCTTCAGAATCTTGATTACACAACGCTCATTGCTATTAACATTTATGCCTTCAAAAACCTCACTGTACTTTCCTCTTCCCACTTTGCGCACAACCTCATAATCATCTTGATCACTGAAAAAGAGCACACAGAGAATTCATAAATAACGTAATTGGAAGGAAAAATCTAAATCCTCACAACAATAAGTCCTAATACACATCAGTGTTTATAAGTATTTAACAATAGAATCCAGAAAACAACAGCATCAACCAATTTCAAATCACAAGGTGATTCTTCATTCTCAATCAGCTTCTCAGAGTTCATAGATACCAGAGACCGAACATAGCAAGGACAAGAGATCTGATCAAAAGGATATAATCAAGGTTTTAAAAAACGGTCTGCGACCGTGATTTGGGCCACAACATCAAGGTTTTTTAACTGTCCATGACCGCAACGGCTGCATTTCTCCGTGATTTGCCGTGATATCAACAAACGTGACCGCAACACGACCACGACCACAACAGGACCACGACCGATATTTAAAATCTTGGATATAATGATAACATAAACAGCATCATTCAACATAATTTGGTAGGAATGTGACAAAAAATTGTTGAACCTCTAGGTATTCAAAATCAAGAAAGAGTAAAATTACAAAAACAACACCTAAAAAACTAGCACATACTCACAGTTCTTAACCTAAAACGCGAAATATATATTCTATTGATTGTTAATTGTGCCTAATCTGAGCATAACAGATGGCTCCAGAAACAAAATTAGGGTTGGGAACATTATTACCCCCATTGAACGGTGAGGGACTCGTAATCCCAGTACTCTTTGGGGCGAAGAACATTGACATCGGTGTAGACGCGTGCCTTGGACATGGCTCGGCGATTGGAACCCGAGATCTGGGTTCTGTGGCGCTGGTGAACGGTTGTGAAGGTGTTAGTAGTTTCGATGAGGTGATTGGGGATGCGCAAGATAGGGAGCTGCGCAACCAGCGCACGCAAGGCGACAATGGTGCACACTAGCAAGAAGCGAGAAGTAGTGCAGCTGGTGCTTCGTGCGCAATGCGCATATTTATGTGCGTATAGCGATATTATTTACACTTACACATACTACTTTTTTATTTACATTCTCTATTTTTATTTTTATATATAATAAACGAATATTAATACTCCCCCGTAACAAGTGTGTGAAGATTAACCTAATTAAGTTAACATTGAATTATTTGATTAGTAGTTTGATTTGGCAAAAATAATTGTACATCAGAATTTATTTATCTTTTTGTTAAACTTTGGATTAATTAAAATTTATTTTTTCTAATAAACCGTAAGATTAATCTGATCTTAAGATAAAAAAAATATTTCATGAAATCTGTTTCTTTTATCAGTAAAAATTAAAAATTAAAAATAATATCAAACAATTTATAATAATTCATCTACTTATTTAATTAATTAAGTTTGACTTATTTCATTTCCTACCGTTTAGAGTAACTTTTTTTGGAATGCTTTAAGGTTTGAGGATCACTTCTTCTTTTTTTCCTTCCTGAACGGTACAAAGTGCCCACGTCAGCATCATCTTCTTCTCCTCTGCTTCTACGCTTTTTCCAAAAAAACAAAACGCAATAAAGCTGCGTAGTCGTGTCTCCGTTTATGCTGTTTTGGGTGTAAGAATAAAATTATTTTATTCCATTTACCAATAGGTGTACGATGCTTGGGCCAAACTGACACTAATGTTTCCTTATAGCAATGTATCAATCCAATCACAATGCAACATGTAACATGACTTGAATATTCTACAACCATATCATGTCTAAAAAATATTAATATGATCGATCATGTTAATTTTGAATTTAAAAAACGTTGAGTTCTGCAGCACAACGATCAGAACATTTTTAAATGTATATGTTGATTAGTTTATTTCGGAGGCTTCCAAATACACTCTTTCTAATACAAAAATTTGAGTAAAGATTTATTAAATTTAAAACAAGAGTAACAATTAAAAAAATTGAGTAATACTAAATAAGATATTGGATTCAAGCTTTATAAATGTAAAACACGGTGATTGAAACACGAAAATCATATTAAAGATGATTGGTGAGGTTTTTCGACAAAGATTAATCATCGAAAAAATAATAAATACTCTGTATCAATAACATAACTAAAAAATATATATAATGAGAGTTATATTTTTATAATTTCTAATAAGTTTTGTCATGTATTAAAAAGATTTTGTTGTTAGAATTTTTCTTTATTTTAAACAAATAATCTTTTATCTAAACTTTTAAAAACTTTAAAATGAAGTTCTTATCTTTTATTTTTATATTTGTAGAAAATAAAGACAAATATCAGATAATTTATAATAATCCATGTATCATATTCAATCAACTAAATTAAATAATGAAATCATTATCAAAAATTGATAATTTTCACACTTAAGTTAAAAAGTCAATTTTATCCATGACACATTGACTTTTTGTATCAACAAGTTAAAAAGATATAGCAATAAAATATCTACTGTGCACCAAAATTTATAGTAGCTTCATTTCATGCATGCTATCGGTCTTTTAATAAGAACTCATGGTAGCAACCAGCAAGTGTGCAATACGAATTGAATACCAACTCTCGAAAGTAAATTCTCGTGTAACAAGTTGCTGTCCCTTTTTTAATATAACCTATAAACTGTCAATTTAGGGTAGAATGGACAAGTTCCTCACTTTGAAACCAAGCTTGAAATGGACCATCACATCCTTTAAAACAATACTGAATTCCTATTTTTTCTCACAAAAATATCAACAGTCACACTCTAATCGTCATGTATTTATAAAAATAAATCTACAATAAAAATAATTCAATCTTGATGGTAATATGGGATTTAAGATTCCCCTAGAAGCTAAAAGACATTCAAGATAATTATTAAACTAGTAAATACTACTTGATACGAATAAATATTGTTAGTAACCTAATTAAGTACAATATTTATTTGAGATCTGTTTTGAATATAAGTTAGAAGTGTTTTTGAGAATTTTTCTATAGAGAAAACTCTCAAAGCACTTCTAACCTTGTATCCAAACCGACTTTAATGTAAGACTGAGCTAGATGGATTTGTCTCTAATCTGCATGCCAGATTAGGATTTTAAGCCTTCCTCAAACATGACTAAGAAAATACACGAGTGCTTGAAAGTTAATTATTTTTGGACTTAATAAACATTTGCTAATCAATGAATGGTATTCACTATGTTCCAGCCTGGTTGCAGCAAGTTCTGCCGGTCATTTAACCGCTCTCCCATGCACCACAACATTCTTTCGGTGCATGTGACAGACTTGTAACGATACAAATATTATTATATTGCAAAAATGACAATAAGCAGAAACATTTGAAAGTAATAATCAACTTATGGAAATCCTGTTGTCAATGGACCCATACATGTACAAGTACAACTGCATGTGGATAAGAATTCATCATGGAAAAAAAAGGCGAGGTTTACAAACCTGCAGAATTTTGTCAACCAAACTGGAAATTTTGAAGATGACCACTGTTTCTCAAACTATACGATGAAATTGTAGCATGATGATCACTATGTGAAAAGTACAAAGGTGAACAATAGAAGACAATGAAAATGATTCTCAACATTACATGACTTCAAGATTAATTTTTTCTTCTTTTTTTGGGAGGCGGTGGGGGACTAGTTTATAGTGATTAGGAGAGGCACAACAAATACTTGGATTTTATTTTTCATCTCATAATTTTGTCATATGGGGCAAGAATTAGTTAATATTCATTCTAAAATCGCCTACTTGACCAATTAGACTCCTTGGCTATTGGTGATTGGAAAAGAACATATAGGCAGGCACATACGCATAATGCATCCTCATATCCATGCAACTTTAGGAATCTAGGGCTCATGACCTCAAAATTAATAGAATACAATGAATATATATATATATATATATATATATATATATATATATATATAGACACACAAGAGCAACTTCAAAAGAACTTGCAAATCAATTATAACAAGGTGGATCAAATCATCATAAGTAAAAACCTAGATCAAGAGGGTTAAAAAGGAAAGAAAGAGATATGTAAAGGGAAAGGTGGTTGAAGGATATGAGGAAAAGGAAAGTTCGTGTATCCTTGTCACTATTGTATTGTCTCTTCATATTTACATTGCTTCAGGATGGGTTTGCTCAAAGTCAAAAACCTCTAACATCAGACATCTCACATCACGTTTCCCATAAACAACATATGAAAGTCCGTGAAGGGCCTGTTGAACAGCTGTAGTGACTGGGTATTTCAGTCTATAGGCGCGCTGATATGCGTCTTGAACCTTTTCGTCATATATAATAAAATGGTGGATATTTTTGGCCCTCAAATATCTTTCACAATACTTGTTCATCATAAACCTGCGATGCCTATTTTGTAACCACAACCCTAGAGCATCTAAATGCTTCATCAAAAATCTTTCAGCCATTATCAAATCCTGTAAAAAATCCCAAAAAGAAAAATTATACAGTATGCAGCATAGAAGACGTGAGAAAACTTTAGTATATGATATATTTTCCTGAATCAAACATGAGTTTCATTCCATAAATGCAACCAAATATTAGTACAGACATACAATGAACAGAAAGATTAGTACCTGTATCTTTTGGCCAAGGTATTCTAATCTCTCATAGCAAAATCGAGGATGATCAAATTTGTACTTTGATGGATGCAAGAAACATAGCTACAATTCAACAAGAAATTCAATAGCATCAAACTCAGAACAGAATCTAGGGAACCTTCAAGTTGATCTACCGACTTCACATTTTCCAAGGAAGGTTCAAGGGAGATTAAAGAAAGTCGTAAAATGCATTGAATATTTCTTGATTAAACTATTAAGAATTAACATGCTCAATATTTGGGTGCTTTTAAGACGAACTTCATTTTAATGAGGTGAACTGTGCATAGACAAACTAAGTACCGTAAAGCAATAAAAATACCTAAAACAACCAACAAACAAATTAAATGATCCATTTAGCAAGCATAATTCATTATCAATTGTGTTGTACCAATACCTCAGTACTTGTCATTCTTTTTATATTTACTTTCGCCATTTCCACTGAATCACGTGCAAGTATCACTACAGGTTAAATAAAAGCCCCACTTCTAGCAACTTTAATTGTCTTTAAACAACTTTGATTGCCATTGTAGTATTAATATTGAACCCAAGGATGGGAGCAATAGAAGCATGCATGGTTATCTATTTATTCAGAGGTGCATCAAAGATATCCCTATTCCCTAACCATCAGAATTCAAGTCAACATGTATGTGATAGCCTGATAAGGCAAAATGAAAAGCAGAACGAGAGGAAATAGTAAAGATACCTGCAACCCAAGATCAAGCTCTATGTTCCTGGCTTTAGTAATTTCTGGAATTCTATCTGTCATTTTTAATGGATATCCAAGGACTCACATAATCTGGGGTCTGCAATCATAATCCCATAAATTTCCTCTAAACCAATGCATGCCTGGAGGAACACAAGCTCTGAACAGTCATGGGTGTGCAAACAAGGCATCTGCAGGAGGCTGAATGCAGAGCAATAAACATCATTGTTGTTCTTCAAATAATAACATGCAAATTATATTGTACAACAGGAGTTTTGCATGCACCACTCACAATAAAGCAGAAAAACAATTTTGAATTTATAGTGAAGGAAGATTAGGTTTGACAACCATAGTCCACAATATTCAGTTCCTTATAAGCTATGTTTTTGAAACAAATAATACGATGACAGAATATATGTGGAGCTTGCCTTATATGCAACCATATCTTGCCAGCTTATCCTGCCTTCAAACTCGGCAGATACATGATCTATATCTTCAAGTTGCCTACGCAATTTGGGCTGGCAATCCTCAGCATCCGGATCCATTCCAAAGACTTCAAAAAGAACATGATACACTTTTGGCATACCAAAACAAAGATAGATTGCCCCAAACAAAGCCCAAACTACAGACCTGCCAATATAGTATAGCAAATAAAATAAAATAAAAATAACACATTTAAGAAACAGATTATTGGCAAGGACACACACTTCACTGGTTAAGGTTGTTCTACAGTATATGGATTAAAATTAAAACAACAGCAAAATATATCATCATGAGAGGCCAATGAGCATTTTTTTCTCTTCTCTTTCCTAGATTTCCTTTTGACAATAAGCCACTCATATTTAATTATAACTATTATTCATGAATCATAACAGATTGGTCTCCAAAGGAAGCTAGCATCAAAAGAAAAACTAATTGATCTCAAAAATATTTACGCATCCTGATATCCCAAACTTATGGCACACATTATGGAGGATTAGGCACAGGGAGAAACACAAAGTTGAGCCAGAAAGCCAGCCTCAACGTACAAGCATCCATGTCCAAATTTGCCAGGCAGGTAAGTTTGAATAAAAAATAACACCAACAAAATTTCCAAATCCAAATCCCCTATCCTATAGTTTAAAATTAAAAGAATACCATTATACCATGGATGGGGCAAAATTAGGAACTTAAAAGCAACTAAAAATTCAGTTTGGCCAGTTACATGACTCCAACTAAACAAACCCCACATCAATGTGCTAACATAAATACATCACAACAGACCTCCCCCTAGAATACTCAGAGTTCAAGTTTGAGCCCTAGTCATACAGTTGCTTTAAATACTGAGAGCGGGTAGCTTTGCCGCCCATAATATTTTTGTTTTCTATGGACTCAAACATGGTTATCTCTCGTAGGACGCAGAGGATACATGTAAACTCGTACTAAGAAAAGACCTACCCCAGGAATGAAGGTATGTTTACATTTTCTAAAATTATTTGTATTCCTTAAAAGTGAGCATATCGTATAGTAAAGCAGCTAGATGAACTACAATTCCTACCATCAACGACTTCATTGAGAGCTAATTTCAAAACATGAAGCAAGTAACATTAGGGAAAAGACTAAAAGAAATGACAGCAAACAAAGTTCACTAGCATCACTATCCCCCTAAAATTTAAGCACGTTCATTGTATTGAAAAATCCATCAAATTAGACCCTGAATACTAGTAATAAAATATATCAACTTAGCAACTAAACTGAAGGATATCCAACACTCTAAGGATTATTTATTTATATAATCTCATAACTTTAAGAGACAGTAAAACAAAATTTACTATCATCCTAAAATGAAAGCGCACTCCTTGTATTGAAAATTAACTAATGACAACACACAAGAGCTACTTACTTTACATTTGCTTCCCTTTCCTTTGGAACCAACCTGTCCATATCATCATACGGGAAACCAAATTGTGCAAGCCAGCCCCCTTAATCCCCCCGGGCAAGCTTTTCTTTCCAATCAACACGAACACCCTTTCCCTCATCGGCGCCGGCGACTTCCTCAGGTACCTCTGCAAAAAATACTCGACGAAAGCCAACTCCAAAACATACTGCCCGAGAAAGAACAGCCTCGAGTGCCTGAACCACACGTGTCGCGCCCTACTCCTCTCGCACGCTTCATGCTGGAACGCCAAGTACAACAGCGTGTCGAGCTCCCTGGCGGGGCCGCTATTGTCCCCGAGCGTCACCGAAGCTCGAGAGGGTACTCCAGCACGTGCTTCGCTTCCATCAAGTGCTTCTCCATTCATAAACTGTCCACATGGCCTAGCGGGGCGAAAGGGAGGCATAAGCTTAGCAACAGGAATGTGTTGAGCGTGAGCTGGGGGCTGTTGAGGAAACGGTCCGCGACCCTTTTGTCGTCTAGCGGGCGCCTGAGAATGAACCTCCGAGGAGGCGCGCGTGGGGTTAGGGGTGAAGGGCGCTTGTGCTTGGCGAGCTCCTATAGGAGGCGTTGGGGGCTGTTCTTGGGAAGTTCCTGCGCTGGGTCTATGGTTACTGCGGAAATGTGAAGTGTTTGAAATGTGGGATTGGGTTTTTTGGGGGAGATTTGGATTGGGTTTGGAGTGAGGGAGGACGAGAAGGAGAAGAAGGTAAGTTCCATTGGTGAGATATGAACATTACAGTAGATGTGTGTGTGGAAGTGAGAGTTGGGATTTGATAACATTAGCATGGATTGGTGGTTGATTAGAGGGTTTTGGGTTTGATCTTGTTACTGGCAGGGTTTTGAGCTTCTGATTCTTCTTCAACGATATAACTGATGGTTGGATTAGGACGACGTGTCACGGTATAATACTGTGCTTGCAAATACACATGGTTTTTGTGTTTTACATTTGTCAATTTTTAATTTTATTTAAAAGTATATATTTGAATGAATTGACTTGTATCAAAACTAATTTTTCACCTCTGCGATGCGATGTACAGGTAAAATTTAGTTGTGTAGTTGTATGATTTTGTATTAAATAATATAATTGTAGAACGAAAAAAAATTATTCGAGTTTTTTATTGAATTATTTATTTTTACATAAAATAAGTAAAAACATTAAAAATCAATTTAATAAAAGTAAGTTTCTTTTTTTTTTTTTTTTTACAAAAGGAGAATCATATCATTTCATTCATAATATTTGGGAAGATAGTGGGAATGTAATCAAGATCAGTGCCTTAAACCGTGATGTGTAACATCCCAAAATTTCCATAATTATAGCCAAATTATTATATGAATTATTCTTGCATATTAGGATTTGATAATCTATATTTGAAAGATTAGAGTGAAATATCAATTGGAGATATTACGGAAATGTTTGGGGGAGAAATAGCCATATTGCCTTTACCGTAAATTTGAAATGACAAAAATGCCCTTGAGGGTAAAAGGACGATAATGTCCTTGGATACTTTTGTGAATTACAAAAGTGCCCCTAGATATTTTAAGAGGAAAATTTACATAAATGCCCTTGGATATTTTGGAAATGACAAGAACACCCTTAGATATTTTTAGCAGATATGACAATTATTCCCCTAGGATGAAGGATGAATTTACCATAATACCCTTCAGGCTAGAAATGATCAAGTATTCTTAGGGATTCTGTGAGAACCTGATGAAATTACAAGAATACCCTTAGATAGCAGATTATTAAGATATTTTGTGACAAGGCAACCTTAGAATAAAATTTTTAAGAAATTTACAAAGTGACAACGTTGAGGTCTTAAAGAAAAATTGCATTCTTTCCCTTAAGCTTGCAAATCCACGTGAATAAATGAAGTAGAAGGGGCAAGAACTTTCAAGATAAGCCACTTGTAATGGGAGCCATGGGATGGAAATAAGTGTCAAGACACTTGTATGATGTAGGATTAGCTCAAGAAGATTTTTGAAGCAAATCTTCTCTTATCTCCTTTAATAGAACACGTGGACAGATATAGACATTATTTCAACAATCCCAACGGTCAAAAGTTATATATGTGAGATAGGAGTATACCTTTAAAATTTTTAGGGAATCCAACGGTTAACAAATCCAGAACCACTATTTTACTAAAACGGGTTTTGATAAAATTCAAGAAATGAAAAAAACACAAAAATCCCTAAAATTTGGCTACTCCACGTGAAAGAAAGAAAAATAAGTGAAGATTTTCCCTAAACACAAGCTACTACACGTGTATCATCAAGAAGCATGGAGAAGCCTTGAGAAAAATCAAGATAAAGGACACTTGGATTGTGGAAAAGCTAGGATACATGTCATTGGTCCATTTGTAAAGTAAGGTAATAATGAACTAAGAAGATTTTTGTAGCAAAACTCTATATAAAGGATGAAGTGGACCGAAAATGAAGGCTAGCTTGGAGGGAGCTCACGTGAAAAATTACACACCTTATCACTTTTATTTCATCACTTTCCAATCTCACATTCTTTTCACTTTTCCTTTTCAAGAATCAAAGCAAAACATAAACCCCACCATCTTAATGCTTCACGTGGAAATTAGGAGGAATTAGGAGGAAGTTTATCAAGCTTTTAAGAAGGAAGAACAAGGTATGTATAGGGGAGTTTATACTAAATATAGTTTAAGTGTTATTTTGTTTAAGTGATGTTTTGTTTGAATAAGTGTTTGAATCTTTGTAAAGTATATATACAAGAAGTTGTTGGATTTGGATTAGTCTGTTGGTCTGTATTTTGGACTGTATTATGTTAAATTGTACCTTGGACTGTATATTATTTTATTTCGAACCTAGAAATGTTTGATGATAATTATTTCATTTAGAATTAATTTAAGAGAAGAAGAAAAAGAGATTTTATAGAATAAAACAATTTCTTTATAAAAAAAGGGTAATAAGCGAAAAAAAAATGAGTCGTTACATGATGCCCTTGCAAGATTATGACCAACAAGGTTGGTTTGTCTTCTTACATAATTCACCCTAGAGTTTGGAGTAGAAGATAATAATTGTCAACAATTTGATAATATCTTATGGTAAGAGTTAATTCATGTTGTGGCAGTTGTGATATTATTTGTGATCAGTTTACAATCAATCTAAAAGACTATGCTGTGAAGGTATTTTAGAAATCCAATTTATGCTCTTTAACAGGCCAAAAACTTTTGCTTATGTAGGATTTGGTCGCCCATTAAAGTAGCAGGTTCGAGCTTTTAAGAAGAGACCATTGTTGTCTCGCAGGCACATTCCAATACCAAAAGGTTTGTCCTTCTTAAATATTGCAGTGTCCAGATTGCACTTTATTAAATCTTGACATGGTTTTGTCCATGACATATGTTGAGGTGGACTACGATGCTGCTTGTCACGAGTCGTATGTCTGACCACAAGCCATTCTGACAAATATTGCTTAGAGAATCTAATCATTGTGACTGGTTGAACTTTAGTTTCTTCCCAGATTTTTTGATTTCTAGCCTTCCAGATGCTCTAAAGTGTGACAACCAAGGTGTTTTGTTGATGTTGTGGAAGGGAATGGAGGAGGTAGAATATGAGTTGATTGTAGCCATCTACATAATCCAATGAAGCTTGTATAGTGTTTTAGAGACTAGCATGCTACCAAAATTCCTGAGCTTTGGAATAAGACAGGAAGAGATGTCTTTCATTCTCAAAATGTTGGGAGCACAAAACATTCAGATTGACAAGAACACCTTTTGCAGCAAGGATGTTAAGTGGTTGGGAGGCAATTTCAAAGGGATCTCCACAACAAGGAGGAATATTGAGGTTCCATATCTTCATCCAATATCCCTCAGCTTTGTTGTCATTCATGTAAGCTTTTCATAATTGCATGATAAGGCTCTTGAGGAACTTGTTCGTAAAGTGAAAGATATATAAGATTGATCTAATGGTAAAGGAAAATGGAAAGGAGGTCGAGGTCTCTATTAAGAAAAACTAACAATTAACATTTGTCAATAAAAAAAACTTATTTACAACTTTTTTATCATCTAGCGAGTGCATGAGGATGAACTTGAGAGGGGGGCATGTGGGGTTCAGAGGGAAGTGCCCTTATGCTGAGCGAGCTCCTTAAGAAGACATTAGGGGCTGTTTTTCAGAAGCTCTTGTGGGTCTATGGTTATTGCGAAAACGTGAAGGATTTGAAGTTGAAGTGTGGGATTGAGTGGTTTGGGGAAGATTTTTTGGATTGGGTTGGGAGTGAGGGAGGATGAGAAAGAGAAGAAGGTGCGAGAGAGTGTGAAGAAAGAAAGAAGTTACATGGGTGAGGTATGAACATTAGAGTTGATGTGTATGTGGAAGTGAGAGTTAGGATTCAATAACATGGATTGGTGGTTGATTAGAGGGTTTTGGGTTCAGTATTGTGACTTGCAAGGTTTTTGAGCTTTCGGTTCCAGGATATAACTGATGGTTAGATAGAGAGGACATGTCACAATATGCTATTATGCTTACAAAATAAATAGCATGCACTTGGTTTTATTTACATTTGTCGATTTTTGAATTTTATTAAAAAATAAATTTGAATGAGTTGATTTATATTCAAAATTACTTACTAGAAAGAAAGTAATATAATAAATAATACTATTAATTAGAAGGGGATTTCCAATTCTAACTTAGTTTATCTGGGTTGCCATTCATAATGGTCTCAAATGATTCAAGCAAGAACATGATTGTCTTATGTGATGGAAAATACATGTGATTTAAACAAAAATTTTAAAATATAATAAAATAATCTTCACTTGTTTAAATATAATTATAATGCACATATATGGATAAAGCTATATCAATATTTTTATAACATTACCATTTTATTTCTATTCTTTTTCTGACTTTTTTTTCTTAAACCAAATAACCTAACATCTTACTTTATATCTACTTTTTTTCTTTCTTTTTTTTTCCTAATTATATCTTTTTTGTTTTCATTTGTACCCTTCAGTCTCCATTGGGTTGAGCCCAATGGACTAAGCCATTGGTCAAGCCCAATGGATCATGAACTTTATATTTTAGACTCTTCGTACTATCGTACTTGAGCATGAAAGATTGTGTACCCTTCGATCTTCACTGGGTCAAGCTCAATGGACTAATCTATTGGTCGAGTCCAATAGATCATGAACTTTATACATTGGCATTTGCTATATCCACTCCCTTTTTTTCTAAGTATACTTCCTTTACTATTATAAATACTCAATATACCTAAAATATCCTTATCATCATTCTAGAAAGTACATTCCAAAATTAATGCTTAAATTTTTGTATTTGAGAAATACTCTCTGGAATACAAAAATTTAAACATCATTCTGGGATGTACTTTCCAGAACACATAATTATAGGTTCCGGAAACTATTTTCCAAAACACAAAAATAAAATTGTATTTCAGAAACTACTTTTTGGAAGTAAAAAAATTTCAAAAATGTATTTTTTGAAATTTAATGAAAAACATGTTACATCTATTCCAAAATTCAAAAAGATGATCATTTCAATATAGTGATAGACAAAGAAAGCATTTTAATGTGTCTATATCTCACCACTAGAACCTCTAACCAAATCACAACATATGCAAACCATGAATGGAGATTTAAAGTTTGTAAGCACTTTTCCTAATTTTTAGCAAGAGGATAAAGCTACTAGAGTAGTAAAACCAAGAAAATGAAGAAGAAAATAATATTTTGTTGTCATGGAAGTAAAACAATAGAGTGAAAGAAAGGAAGGATTCTAATGAAAGAGATGGAGAATGTTTTGTTGTTGTGGAAGGAGTGCATTGTTGGAGGAAAGTGTACGATCATGTGAGGAAAAGAAGGGGATTTGAGATAAGAAGGTTATTTAAGTCGTTTGGATTTAAATAAGAAGAAAGGGAGTGTACTTAGTAAAAAGGGGGAGTGGATATAGCAAATGCATATACTCCAGATACTTCGTACTATCATACTCGAGCCTTGAGAATTATCTACCTCTCAATCTCCATTGAGTCGAGACCTATGGATTAAGATACTGGCCAAACCTAATGGACCTATTAGATCCAACCCAATATGCCTAGGGTCGACCTTTTGACCATATCTACTAATAGCACCCCATTTTATAGCCTCGGGGAATCTAGTCATATCCTAATTATATTTCAATCATATCTTAACTATATCTCAATCATATCTTACTTGAATTATATTTTATCTCCTTGATTTGTGGAAATAAGATATTATTAGATCTTACCATATTTAAGAATCCCTAAGCCACACCTGACCCAAGGGAAATAGCAAAATACACTTTGATGTTCTAGAGTAGGAGATTCCTAACTTGAGGAGAAACCTTATTTTAGAACATCATTTACTCTATTTTTCTTCTCACAATTAAACAGAGCATGAAGGTGACCATATGATTGGTATGGTAGGAAGAGACATGAATGACACTCACTTCAAGGATAGAGTGAAAGGTAATTCCTTCCTTGCATGCTATTGAAGTTGTAACTTCTAAGTGTCAAGTTGGTGCCTAGTCATCTAGGTGTATAAATTGATATTGAGCTTCTATTAGGATAAGGTGTGTGGACTCTTTAAGCTTTTAGGTGGAAAAAATATAAGGCTTTTACTTCCTGCAGTTCCTTTTTTTCTTCCCCAAAGGAAATTAAAGGGACAAATCCTTTTTTTTTGTCTCAACCCTAGTGTACCCACCCTTTTCTCCTCTTTCCCTTTGTGTGGTGGTGCCACCCACCTCCTTTGTTACAGCTTTGACACCTTAATGGCAGGAAGCAATGGCCCAACATACATGTGGTATATAAGAAATTTTGATAATGAAAAGAAAAGGGTGGGTCGAGTATTTCAGAACATTACTTCAGAGCAATTGTGGTGTTAGTGTGTTGGATTTCATCTTGAGATCTAAGGGTGGGTCTTCACATATTTTCCTTAACCGCTTAAATCAGGTATAAGGCAATTAAAGCACAAAAAGATTCAATTGGTGCAATTTTTGATTCAAATTTTATGCCATCAAACTCACAAATTCATATCAGTAACAATTGGCACAAAACACAACATGCAATTCACACAAGACATAACTTTTATATGTATAAACACAAATTATTGTTCCCTAACAATACCGAGCCTTCATTTGCAAGTGCATCATTTTGCAATAGCTTCCTATACTTTCGATAATCCATAATAAACAAGTTAAAAGGTTTTTATTTATTTATTTGCCCAATAAGTCATTATGGAACAACCTATTCGAAATTATGATAACAAAATTTCAGATTAGGTAATCCAATAACAACCTGCATTCTGGATTACTTAATTTGGAATTATGTTTTCATTATTCTAGGATTGAATGCTTTGTAAGGGTGGGTGAATTATGTTGTTTTATATTCTAGATTCGATATTTCAAAATGCATTTGACATTGTTGATTTTTTATTTTTTCAAAAGTCAAAAAATAATACTCCAAAATGGTTATTCTGAAATTTGTATTTTTTTTTTAATATTATGGATCATCTGATCCGAAATGATTATATGACACCTACGTAGAGTTGAAGTTGAAGGTTGAACAAACAAGAATGAAGACTAATATGGTTGTGGTTGAATTTCCAACTCAGAGCACCAAGGTTGATGCTCATTGACCATTGGGCTTTGCTTTGTAGATCAATATTGAAAAAACAACTTTTGTATTTTGTAGATCAATATTTGCTTTATAATATAAATAGACAATACATTAAAAAGTTATATTCTATAACGCCATATTTATCATTGTAAAAATTGATACACTCGAGCAACATGTCAGTGGGCAGCCCATTAAGGAGAACAATATCAGGCCCAATAGGACTATTGTCACTCCAAGGAAATGGCAAGACTGTGTGTCTTAGTCATCAGTACTAGTTAGATTAAGGGAGAATGATCTATTGAATTCTAGAAGGGGCGTATTAGTATTATGTTATTAGGATATTTTGGGAGGGGAATCCATTATGCTAGGATTCAGTTAGTAGCAACTTTGTGGTTGGGATATATACTTGATTTTGGTATTGCATGGAATGAAGGAGAATTTGATTATTCCTTCCTCTCTCTTATTTCTTCCAGGAGGGCGGCTCTCTGAACTCGAATTCAGAATACTATCACACATCAAAAATGTAATTTCCATGAAGCCCGAGGAAAAATGCTAGTAATATTTACGTTGAGGATTGATATCCTTTCATTTGCCTGTAATTTGGATCTGTAAGTAATTTTACTCAATTATGAACGATCCATAGAACATCAAATTGAGAATATTTCCATGTAACTCTTATGTTAAATTAAACTTTTTGTCCCTACCATGATAGTACTTAATTTTTATTAATTCTTACATGAAAAAGTTTTCAAATAAATTTATAGTCACAATATAATCTGTTAGTCATATAATATTTTTTGAAAGGGTTAGTCATATAGTTAAGATGAGTAGTTCATGGGCATTTAAAAAAATATGAAACCAACAAAGTTTGGTCGAATTAATAACGAACTAACTCATATTTTAAAAAGATCTAATTCACTTAAACTTTTTGTTATTTAAGAAAAAAAATGAATATTTCATGAAATTACAACAATTGTAAATCACAAAGATTTATTTTATAATTCTTTAATGTGTAAGTGTGGACTGAATTATATTTTTTTTTTTAGAAACTAAAATAAAATTAAGAATCACGTGTAAAGACTAATGTTTTAATTTAACCAAGAATATATTTCATCCATTCGAAAGAATATATCACAATAACTTAAAAAGTTTATTCAACGTGTATAAAATTACGCAGACAAAATTAATTCAAAATACACTTATAATAAACTAGATGTAAAGTGAAAAAAATGGTAAATTGAGTAATCACAGAAAGAAGAGATTTCCTTGCATAAGATTAGAGAGCCAACAATAGTTTCACACATATTGTTGCAGTTGTTTAATGATTGTTTAATATATATTATATTCTTTTTAATCAATCACATTGATATCAAGTTATCTCTATCATCAGAAAATAGTATCGATGATTAATCTTCTCAAAAATTATAAACGCACAAAAGGTGATTATTTCTCTCTCTTTTAAGATATATCATATTGGTATCTGATTGTGCAAATTACTATTATTATCTCACACACACAATAAGTAAGCAATCCGACAAGCATGGGCAGCTACTTTAAGGCATGCACTTGGGTCGTTTATACTTTTTATTTACATTTGTTGCTTAGTGGTTAACGAGAAGTATCAGAAGCAGTGGATTGATCGATTTGTAACGAAAATAATAGCAATGGTGGTGTTGTAGGGTATCCTCTAATTTGACGGGTGGCCATAAGATTTATATGGTGCATTATTTGGATAGCCAATCCAAGGAAAAGATCCATAAAGAACTCATTTGGTAATGAAATGGATTTATATGAATGATCTTTCTGTCTGATGATGAGTCTGCCTTCCAAAAGGGACCGTTATTGGCTTATTGTACATGATGAGGGAGCAAGATGATAGAAAATGCCTTTGATTGGTACATGAGCTAGCCTTTCATTATATTGGGATCATGCATATCCTACCACTGCTTCTGTAACAATACCCAGGTGTCAATGCTAGGATATTTCTTATAGATTTAATGGAGGTGAGATAGGAGATTGATGGTCTTCCCAAATTATGATAAGGTCTTTCATAAGTTTAATTCATCTACAGATTAGATAGTCAATAAATTATTAATATAGATACAAAAAAAATGTATTTTAACAAGTTATTAATACATAATAGGAATTTTTTTAATTACAAATGATATATATTGTTAATAAAATAACAGCTTACTAATTTATCATGAATTAAAATTATTGGTTGATAGAATCGAATTGGTCTAGGAACATGATTTTTATGTTTGAGTTGGGTAAAAAATTAGAGTGTAAAATTATAATTTTAAATAAGTTATTAATTTTAGGTTAAATTAGTTTTTTAATCTTCTAATTTATTTTTTAGATTTAATTCAACTTTTTAGTTTTTTTTTGGATTTAATTTGATTATCTAATTTTTAAATTGATTTAATTTGATCTTGCAGTCTAAATCATAAGAAATTACATTTTGTGGTGGTTCAAAAATGTCACTAAGTGATTTTAAATGACCACCACAAAATACACATTTTCCAAAATAATGAATTGATTTTAAAATTTAGAGGATCAAGAGGAATCCAAAAAGAATTAGAGGACCAAATTAAATTAAAAAAATTAGATGATCAAATTGAACCTAAATAATAAATTAGAGGAAAAAAATAATTTAACCTTAATTTTATTTTTACACATGTAATTATGAGGAGTTGTGAGTGAGTTAAGTCAAATTGGACTACAAAATATTCATCTACAAGTGACAATTAACGGTGGGAACAAGGATGATAATGATTAATGATACTAGTCGTGACGGGAGAGATGATAACAATGATGATGAATATCGGATTTGTTGCAATAAAAATGATAACGATAATGATCATAGTAATAATGATATTAACAAAGGTAATGACGATGACAAGTAGATATAGTTATAGGTAATAATTAGGGTTAACAAAATTAGTATGTAAGCTAAAAAATGCCTTATTAACCCAATAGTGAGACTTAAAACAAATAAGACTTTTTTTTTTTTTTACCTTTAATGAGTTAGTTAGATGTAAAGTTTTTTTGTTCAATCATTCTTTTTTTTTTTTATATTGTCATAACTAATCTTTATCGGATAACCTGATATTTTTTAGTGATTTTTTTTCTTTTCAATTATATTTTTTCATCCATAAGACTTGTATTAAGATCTTGCTTAAAGAAATCAAGTTTAATAACATTCAGACCAACAACTTATTGATAATACAATCAATCAAATCCATAAAATTGAGTTGATGCTTAAAAAAACAAATATGAAGTGTGTAATTTCTTTTTCTTTCCTACTTTCCCCTCTCTTTACATGTTATTAATTTCTTCTTAACCAAACAGAGAGTAAGAAAAACTAATACAAGAATAGTGCAAACGAGAATCCGCATCTTGAATTAAAATCAACTCAGATATAAAAATAATTGGCCTAGGATGTATTAATATTCATCGTGGTTGTTGAACTTCAACCATTTTCTCCTTTGGCCGTTTTGATAATATTTGGATCAACATATATGTTTACTTTTGCATTTCAGTGTAGCACAATTTGCATTGGTCACAACCTTTTTTTTATTTGTGTGTGTGTATGTACAACAGTACAAAGATATCATGAATTGCAGGTGAAGAAAAATCTTTGAAGAAGTAAAAATCATTACAATATAAATACTACTTAAATTTACCTTTTCTAACAAAATATTTTCCAAACATACATCTAAGCATAGAACTTTTATCATTAATCAACATATCTTAAAGCCCCAACAATCTTCCATTTAGTTTGCGATGATAGGAAAGTGTTCGTGAAACAGCCTTGTCAGTGGCTTGAGACTTTCCATGTGGAGAAAAAGTGCAGACCAGACCCCGGTAGACGCCAACCAACATGCAACTATCTCATCCTTTACACTCAAAACTCACTTAAAGCACACACCACACACCACATAAACACATATTCCTCGCTGTACCCTCAATAGGGTTGATTTTCTTGCATGCAACAAGACCCTACTTTGGGATTTCATAAAAGTTAATCATTTGTTTCATGACCTTCAGGTCTTAACTCCTCCTCATTATCCATGGAGCTTCTCATTCGAATAATATTTCAAAGGGATATAATATAAAGTAAGCACTCTACTTCCTTACCCTTTTGCCCTGAACATGTATATATAATATATATAATATTGTCTTAATATTTTTGCTACCTTTCTTTGTGCTTCATCGTCAACCGTACGGTAAAGAAACTATAGCCACCTTGAATTCTGTCTCTGACATGGTTGATGGTGACAAGAGAAATAATAATCTACGACAGTTGCTAGTGATTTGTCTCTGAAAGAATTAGGAGCTTATTTTATTTCTAGTGCCATGAAGAGAGCAAGTGAATGGTAAGTTTCCTCATCTTCTAAAACTCCTTCTTTGGTGGCTCTTATAACAAACGTTCCCAACTTCCTTATTGCAGGGCTTATTCTCACGAGATTCCAAGTGATGTCACCATTCAAGTTGGCGAAGTTTCCTTTTCGTTACATAAGGTACTGAACCAATTCAAACACAAACCCTTTGCAGCATATATTAAATTATTAATCATAGATAGGATCATTAAATGGAGAGTAACACTTTCTATTTCTTGGCAATTGTCAAGCAACTGTTGCTTGCTTAATATTATTCACCCAATTCTATGCTTTTTATCTACAAGCATAACACTTAGATTAATGATTGTTAATTTGGGATTCAATAATTACTGAATTTCTTCTTATATCTTGATATGCAATTTGCAGTTTCCATTAGTTTCCAAGAGTGGATACATAGGGAAACTGGTCTCAGAATCAAGTGATGAGGATGTTTCCTTCATTGAACTCTATGATGTCCCTGGTGGAGCAGAAGCATTTGAACTGGCAACAAAGTTCTGCTATGGCATAAACTTCGAAATAAGCATCGAAAACATCGCTATGCTTCGTTGCGTGGCAGAGTATCTTGACATGACAGAGGATTACTCATTTGGAAATTTGGTGGGAAGGGCTGATTCTTACTTGAATGAAGTGGCACTCAAGACTATCTCCGGGGCCGTGTCGATTTTACACATGTCTGAACGCCTCCTTCCGATTGCAGAGAAGGCAAAACTGGTGAGCAGATGCATAGATGCTATTGCATTCATAGCCTCCAAGGAGACTCAATTCTGTTCATCTACGAGAGGTGACATTATTGGCACTGATGGCATTGGCATGGCTTCTCACCAAAGGCCAGTGGTTCATTGGTGGGCTGAGGATCTCACAGTTCTCAGAATTGACATCTTTCAAAGGGTTCTTATTGCAATGATGGCAAGAGGGTTTAAACAGTTTGCTCTTGGCCCTGTCATTATGCTCTATGCACAGAAATCTCTACGAGGTTTGGTAAGACTAAGACCCCTTACCCAAAAGATTGAAAACATACAAATAAACATGGTTTGATATGTTATTGACTTTGTGCATTGAAAAGATTCACTCGTGATTACCTTTAACAAATAATTGTTTCAAATACAAAATAAACTTTTATAAATAATTGTGTATCTTTTCTAGATGTTCTTATTGTAAAGACTTTTTATATTGTCACTTAGTAACAAATTATCATGTATATTAAGTTTATTAAACTTTTTAATAACTACTTAAAAGTTATACTTTAGATGAATTCTGATTAATTAACATTGTAAAAAATTTAACATGGACAACGTATGAAAATTATAGTAGTACTTTAAAGAATTTAAGCAAAATTAATTATCTTAAAATCACTTTTTATATAACATAATATATCTAAAGCTAAAACATAATTTGCATATTAATTATAACAAATAATAATGATTAACTACCACATTTAATCAAAATACAAACTGAATCATGAAACATTCTATTGTTGGAGCAGGAGATATTTGGAAAGGATAGGAAGAAGATTGAAGTTGAAGCACAAGAAGAGCATGAAAAGAGGGTTGTTTTGGAGACACTAGTGAGCCTTCTGCCAAGGGAGAAGAATGCAATGTCAGTGAGCTTTCTTTCTATGTTGCTTAGGGCAGCAATATATCTTGAGACAACGGTTGCTTGCAGGCTTGATTTGGAAAAGAGGATGTCACTGCAGTTAGGACATGCTGTTTTAGATGATCTTCTAATTCCTTCTTATTCTTTCACTGGGGACACATTGTTTGATGTAGATACGGTGCAGCGAATCATGATGAATTACCTTCAATCTGAAAAGGAAGATCATTCACCATATGTTGCAGATGATGAATATTTTTCTCCTCCTCAAAGTGATGTTTATTGGGTTGGAAAGTTGATGGAGAATTACCTTGCTGAGATAGCCACCGACAGAAATTTAGCCGTTTCAAAATTCATCACTGTTGCTGAACTAATTCCTGACCAATCAAGAGAAACAGAAGATGGGATGTATAGAGCCATAGACATCTATCTTAAGGTGAGGTTCTAAAACTAATACTCTCACTAGTGCTAATAATAGAAACTGATTTTCTCCTACTGATATAACTTTTATTAAATCCAACTCAACCATTGATATTACGTGCATATGTGTAACAAATTGTGGATGTGTTGAAATATCAATTATTGATTTTTTCATCAACAATTAAGGTTATTACTTTATCCTTTCTCATTTTAGGGGAGGCAAATCCAACTTTTATGTTGTACCCAGATCACCTGTCTCCCTTTCATCTCCCTTTATATGTTTCTCTAATTAGAAGGTTATTTTGGTAATGACATGTCATTTTTTAATTGGAGGAATATGGAAGGGGATCAAAAACTGAGAAAGGTGGTTTCTTTTCTGTTAGTACAGGAACTCACAATCACATTTTAGTATTTTGCAAAACAACATTAGATTTCTGTCTTCTACAAAGCACATACACTAAGGCTTCACCACATTGGCTATCTATCTTACTCCAAGTAAAAATGAGATTAAACAACCCCACAGAAGATAATTAGTTAAGAAAATTGTATCAATCATCTTCAAGTACATAATTAATTCTGTCAGTTATCTACTATAGGCTGTTTAACCTCATATGGGGTAACACTGAAACAACATTGAACATACAATAGTATTGTCATTGAATTCAAGGATTTAACTCTAATATTCTTCTTATGTAAAATATTTACACGCGAGTTTATCATGAATACTGCTGACAAAGTAGAAATTTAAAATTCTCAGGCTCATCCTATTCTAAGTGACATGGAGAAAAAGAAAGTGTGTAGCGTGATGGACTTCCAGAAGTTATCACGAGAGGCGTGTGCACACGCTGCTCAAAACGACAGGCTTCCGGTTCAAATGGTTGTTCAAGTTCTCTACTACAAACAGCAAAGCCTTCGCGATTCCATGAATAGCAGTGCAGGCTGGGATTCTCCTAACTTCCGTGACAAGGTAAATTCATCTCCCAACGAGCTCTCCATCTTGCGAAGAGAAAACGAAGACCTGAAACTAAAGATAGTGAAACTGAAAATGAGACTAAAAGAGTTTGAGAGAACTTCAATTAGATCACAATCAAGTAGTCCTGTGATATATTCTTCACCCTCTGCTGATAAGCCTCCTCTGCCTAGAAAATCATTCATTAACTCTGTGTCCAAAAAGCTTAGTCGTCTTTCTCCTTTTACACGTGGCGATGCTGCCACCACACCTCTCAAAGGTCGCGTAAAACCTGATAAGAATCGACGCCATTCCATATCCTAAGAATAAGATCGTTATGTCTGCAGGGTATGCAATTTCTAATGTTCTATCTTTGTTTTCCGAGGCTTGTAAACAGGACTAGTTTTACTTCACTGTTATACTTGTGTAGATTATATTTTAATTATGCTGAAGTCCAATAATTGTTGGGAAAAAGATATCAGTTTCCCCTTTCAGGACCTGTTATGAATGGTCTTGCATAAACAAAATACTTTATGCACAAACAATACAACATAATTTTTAACGTAGAAAATCTTCTCAATGTGAGAAATAAAAACCACGGGACCGATCTCAGAGTCCATCCAAATTCTTCATTATCAATAAAGTGAGATCATAAAAGGGTTTCAACAACCATTACAATCAACAAACAACTTCAACAAAAGTTGTACCAAACCATCACAAGAGGCAAATATACAAAATAGGCTTTTTGTACAAAATTAATTTCTACCACCAGAAATAACAACTAAAAAATCCCAACGGTCAAATTGACGTATTCCAAGAGAGGAACACACTGACCAAATTTGAGGATAATCCGACGGTCAAGAAAAAAGATAACTCTTTCTCAATATCACTGCCTGAAACAAGACAGAACAGAGCAGAAATTATGATAGCCTCTATTTGCAGTTGAAACAATCCCTCTTGAAAACACTTCAATGAATAATCCGAATGGTTATAATGTAGAAACAGATTTTATTAACCGTTCCTCAAAGTTTGAACGCGATCCAACGGTTAGTGTGAGAGAAATGTCCCTCGCAATAACGCTGTATGCTTAAGAAAACGATTTCAAAACCAGTTTGGTTTGGGAATTTCTGGTGATGCTACAAGCCTCTATTGAAGAAAATAACCGTTAGATGTTAATATTGGTGAGTCACAAACTTTCTGTAAAATTTTCACCAAGATCTAACGGTTAAACAAGGAGATAGAAAAGATTGAAGGATGACAATACCCTTCTCAACATGCGAATTTTGATACTTTCTTTCTCTTCAACATTTTAAAATAAGTAACTGCTGACCTATTAAAAGAAGAAACCCTAATATTTCTTTATTGGGCTAGACTTGGCTTGGGATTCAAGCCCAACAATAATAACTTTGATATGTAATTTGTAAAGGTTGGTAAAAACCAAAAATAATACAGAATTTCTGATTCCATTGCATCCTAAGGCGACATAGATGCTCTATTATTACAAGAATAATAGAATCAATGATTTATCATCTGTTGCCATTGGAAAAATCATTGCTGTTCTTATCAACCATGTATAAAACATAAATCAGTATAGAATCTTACATGACAGCATATTCGTTCTTTCAAACAACAAACGAAAGCGTAATTTGACCAAGTAGTGAAATTTCATTTAATTCTACGTATTTAAAAGTGCATGGCTTCTTGTGCCGTGCAAAAAAAAAAAAGTGCATAGCTTCTTGCTGACTATTCAAATATTCGTATATGGTTAAATGTTATTAGGTGAGTAAAATTCTGTTAAGGTTAGTTAATCACTTAGTTTATTAAAATTAGTTACTTGTTAGTGCTACATAGTAAGTACAAATAAGTGTATCATGTGCATTTTCTATATATATATATATATATATATATATATATATGTATATATATTTTCATATCATCAATACAATGAGATATCTTTATGGAAGTCCTATCTTGTTCTCCGAGTTCTAAATTTTTGACCTCATCAACTTGGGGTCCCTTGTATCTCTTAGATTTCTAATATTAAACTATTCATTTAGTTAGTGTAGTTGTCTTAATTTTAAATTTTAATATCTATATGAGAATTTTGTTAAGTTTTAACATCTCCACATGCATAAAAGTTAATTTTGGTAAGGTCCGTATCATTTAACACATGAGTAACTTTCAAGCAGTATAAAACTGTTCTAAATATTTTTCTACCGGTGATAAATCAGTACAAAAAATTGTGTAGGTATAAAATTATCATTTTCTGGTATAAGTAAAGAGATAGCTAAGTGAATAGTTTAACCTACGAGTTTAATGGTCATTTACATGGTTGATTGAGATTGGATGACGATATAAAACTTTTTACATGATCAGTGTATAATCTTTTTTCTTTGAACGTATTTATAATTCTGTGTCTGTGATCAAGAAGAAAGAGAGGAACTGAAATTATCCGTTTTTCGCTCAGTATCAACATAGCAGGAAAAAAAGAATCAAGGGTTACTAGAGTAAATATGAGGAAAGTACAATGTGATCATATTTATAAATGTGTTCATGAAAATTAGGCGGGTCAACTTGTAACAGTACAGCGACACTGACACTACATCTTTCCAACGACCATAAGATCCCTGGAAGAATACAACATCTGGTAACAGCAGTTAGTGGGATCTGTCTTTGTAAATTATTGAGTCCTTTGGGGATAAAAAAGGCTTTTGGAAAAGGTAATATGGTTCATGTGCCAGGCTAGCAGTGTCCGTGCTGATGTCTGAGAGCCTAATCATCTAACAAGTAAAATAGATCATGGGGTTTAGGTTTGATCGATGAACATTCCAAAGGCATTAAATGTAGTTATAATATTTTGGGACAGAGCTAACTTAAATTATGTTAAAAGGATGTTTAAATATTAGCTGGAGAATCTGATGTCCATTTGATGGCAGACAGGAACTAGATCTCTAACTTCTTGTTGGTTACTATGTGAATGATAGGTGGAAAATAAATCACATTGGATTGGAAAGAGAATAAAAAAAAATTGTTTACCTACTTAATGTGTTTAGGGTAGTAAAACAGCAATATCATCAAATGTTTTTGGCTGTTTGCATTGATCTCTCACACCCAAAATTTATGCCAGGTGCAAAGAACCACCCACACTCCAAGAACACGATTAATTGGGTTATAATTGCTTTAGAGAGATCTATTTGGAGAAACATACACTTTCTGTTCGGAATTAGGATATTTGATTGTTTTTGGTTAAATTAGTTTTTTTTTTTGTCTTCTAATTCATTTATTTAGGTTCGATTTAGTTCTTTAATTTATTTCGGACTCAATTTGATTATTTAATTTTTAAAACTGATTCAATTTAATCATGTCATCTAAATTAAAATGACGATATTGTATGTTTTGTGACAGTTTAAATTTAGTAACAGTTCATAAAATGCGATTTCTTATCCCTGTTGATCCGATTTAGACGATAGGAAAAATTGGTATCTAAAGTTTCTTTGTTGAAAGACTGAATTGGATGGAGGGAATCTTATTAAAATGAAATATCTCTGTCTTTCAGAGAAAGTGATAAACTGCTGATTTTAATAAATTCTACATAGTTGGCCTTGGCAATGTATGAAAGTATGATTGTGTGGTTTTTAGTGGCAAGGAATGAGAGAAACTGCAGGACCAAAGAAATATCATTTGGCATGTGAATTACGAATTGTGAATAGTAATGGGTTTTGGTACCAGGGGAAAAAAGTCAGATATGATAGACATATCAAATCCTATCACACTCAATAATTTGGCTGAACATCCAACACAAACATCATCCACAAAGTTAGTCTTAACTCATAAAACAGAGATTATATCACATTGACCATAGATATTTTCTTTTTTCTTTCTTTCAAGTCATGTTCAGATTCAACACTTGGAAAAGCCAAGGTGACTATTTTAATCTCTCTTGTCTTAATTGTTCTTCAATATCAAAACTGTTTGTAATTCCACTTTGGTATCCTGGTGTTGAACCCGGCACCTGGACTAGCCGAATTATGCTTCCACTTGATTCTTCTCTTGTTGTGTGACTGCCATGACATCTTGTCTTGTTCACATGGTTGGATCCACTAGAAGAAGAAGACAAGCTGTGTCCTGAATCTGACGTTAGTGGTGTCTCAACTTTCTTCCTTCGGTTATAACTTGACGGGCCTAATGTCAGCTCAACCTCGGTCTCATCGATGACTTCTAGCACCCCATCTTTTGATTCTGCAATGTGCTCCTCTGCAGGCCTTTCAAGGTCAAATTTAATTTGAGGCTTTTCTTGTGCACCTTTGTAAGTTAAACCAATGGCATTCTTGAAGTACCATTCTTCTTCGCTCACTTCGATTCCTCTTCTGGCTTCCATGTTTTGCATCAGTATCTTCTGAATCTTGTACAAACGATGAAGCTCGTATACCTGTGAAAAACATTATCATGACTTTCTGTTGTGCAATTGAGGGGTTGGGGGTAAACATTAAACATCGGGAAGATTTTCATCTATAGACCATGAACAATCACATAAGTGAACTTGACACTACACTTTAAGTCAACCTTCCGAAGGAATAGAAATCATGGTTGAGGAACAATATTTTGAAGGAATAGAAAGAGAAGAAGTACCTGTTCTTTGAAAGTTTCTTCATGTTTTAACATGGCCATCCTCATGTATTCTTTGTCGCAACTGGACCTAACTAGCTTCTCCATCAGTGATCTATGTAGCTTCTGAGAAGGTGAACTTTGAACAAGTGATACACAATTAACTCTTTTTTGTTGGAAACTTGTATTCAGACTTGCTTCTTTATGATATGAATCTACTACCTTCATATATAAGTTATATAAGCTTAAGTGAGGAAAATTCAATGAAAAATTGAAAACTGAAAAGTTTTATATAGAAAACAAGGTGGTTCAATGAAAGCATGATTACAATGACCTTGTTGAGACACTAATACAAAATGATGGCATCAACTTCCTTTTAGTATAATTTGTCTGTTCCTTTGCTTGCTCTCCTTTCAAAACTTTGGACCACATTCGACTAAACCCCAGCAAAAAATAAAAAAGAAAAAAATATCTCCCAACACCTTTATCAGTTGAATTTTCCTAACCATAATTATAACTTCTTATACATACCCACGCATGATGTCATTATTCATGTTATCCGTTTAATTATTGCAATATTTAAATGCACGACCAAGCAAACATTTTTTGTCTTCTTTTCATACCCAGTAGTTTTAAAAAAGAATTCTTGGAGAAGCAATATCATTATAGTTAGGGTCATATGGAAAAGCCCCATCAACTGGTTTTTTTTAACCCTTTCACTTTCCTTTATCAGTTTCTCTCTCATTCACGGAATCTGTACCATAATTTTTTTCTGTCATAATGTTCTTTTCCCCTTTGTTACACTATCTGCAGACATCCATCTCTATTACTCTAGAGAATAGAGATTTAAAAGAGTGAATGATTTAGGCTACGCTTTTGTGCAATCTTTTAGAATGTACTATGGTTCTCAACATATATAGGCCCGACATGATGCCAAAGCAAAGCATATCCTCATGCATAAGATATCAAACTCTCTCACTTTTCAGAAAAAAATTCTTGAGGATTCTATATTTGTTTGTTTTATTCTCACTTGACACTAAACCATCACACCAATGACATGATATAAATTCTAAACATATATCAACATATCATCTTCAATACTCAATAGAGAAAATATGTAGCACCCTTATTAAAGTTATGCAAACCCAGCCTCACCCTCCAAAAAACATAACAATATGACATAGAATATGAAACAAAATTTGTTGGCCAAAAGGGAAGAAGGGGTGTGTGTATTAGTTTAAAAAATCAACTAGTAAATTTAACAAAGAATATGCTTATCAAGAACCACAATTGGATTTACTTTTTGAGAGCCTTCCTAGAACCAAATATAAGTTAATTAAAAGATAGGAAACCACTGAATTACTCCAAAGCATGCAAAAGATTATGAGAAATAGAATATAGGGTCTAACCTGTCACAATTCAATTAGCTGAGGACACCACAATTTTGTGATGAACAAGAAGACGAGAGAACAAAAGGAGATCTCAGAAGTAAAGGCATAAGAAAAGGAAAGAAACTCTTTTCCTTTCCAACACAACTTAAGCGACAACCTTGTTACTTTGATGAAAGACTCTGTTAATCTGCTCTCACATTCCCTATCAGGGTGGTCAGTATATACTGTTGGGGATTAAATAGAGACACTACTGTACAATATAACAGAACTATTGTGGAATTTAAGATTCTTTCTCTTAAGGACACGGAAACCAAGGTGCTATTGCATGAGGTCAGAGGCATGCCAAACAAATCCCAGTGCCTTGACCAATGTGATTCAAGTTTTGTGGACGGATGCCTGAGACAGGTCCAGCAATGCAGATATATTAAATTAGGAGTAAAGAAAGGAGGATAGATAAACAAATACAGGTATTATTAGCACTATTTTTAAAAATTAATATATAATTGTTGAGGATCACAAGGCCTTGTTTTGCTCAAGACAAATCATCAACAAAACAACATAGCATACATAGCCTGCTGAGGGTGAATCACATGCACCTAAAATTTCAAACATCATAAAATAGTTAGTCTCAAATTGAACACATTATATTGTTATTATTCTATAATTGAAGCATGCCTATAATTGTTTTTTTTTTCTCGATAACAGGTATTTTTTGTTGGAGACAATTTTGTTCTAGCCAACTAAATGCACTATGTGCAACAAAGTTTTTTTTCTTTGAGTATTTAATACAGTTGCATTCTCAGAACTCGAATTAAAGATTTATGGTTAAACTGAAACAATTTTATGTTGTAAGTGTGCCTATAATGTGAGGGAGCTTAAGGTGACATCTTCTCTGCCGCCGACAGTTGGATCCTGACCGTACGTACGATAAGTGGGTTTCTCTCGTAGTTGTCCAGGCTAGAAACTGGCCTCAGGATCTCAAATTCAACTATAGGTGTGTTTCAGTTTTCACACATTAATAAAAAAGGAGACACAAAATCATGGGTTTATCCCTTAATTCTTTTGTTCGGTTCTATGGCATTGATGGAGCAAGCAAACAGTGAATCATCAATTATGATGGATGTTTCGTACCTGTACTATGCCAAAATAGGTGGTTCAATATGCTATTTGATGGGTTTTTTCAGCAGGGAAGACCCGTGGCAATGATTATAGATGTTAACTGGCCATGTGGGTGTGCTATATGTTAGTGTAATAATATTAATGCATGGTTGTGCTCCCTTTATACATTTTAATTTACAAATGGATGTGCATACATTACGGGTATATATGTACGCTAATCCATATAATAACATAGGAAGCATAATAATACGTATTGGTATAGGATTAGAATTAGATCCATGTGTATTGTGTAGTACCCTTGTTCTTATCAAAATGACCACGCAAATGCTTGTAGGCTAAGCTTCTTCTCTCTCTTTTAGAAATGTATGTACATTATTATTAATATTTTTTTCTGGTCAGAGACTATAATATTCCCAATCCATGGATCATAAATTAATCACTTGTAAAATGTGACTAATGTTGGTCTAAATAAATTTTGCATATAGAGAATACATATTCTTCAACTTTTTTCGCATGTAAAATACAGCATAATCTTTCGTTATTGTGCTAATACTTCAAATTATATGATTATTATTATTATTATTATTATTATTATTATTATTATTATTATTATATACAATATAGAATAGAAGAAAATTAATAAAAAAGAGGATGTGGAGTGGAAGCACGCGTTGCCAGGGCTAGAATGTGCATTCTTATGGGGTGGTGGGTCCTTTGAGTTTGCAGAAAAGGCTGACCTATATACGGGCTTGCGTTATATTGTTTGGTCCCATTTGAATTGGATATTCAACGACAGCAATGAACCCAGGAATAAAAAATACTAAGAAATAGGAAACGGTGATAGATAATAATACTTATATAAACTTTACTAAACTACGGAGGAAAATTCTTAGGTGCTCATATATCCAGAGATTTCCTATGATTTGACACATTTGATTAAATAAGAAAATGGAAGTGTCACGGTTGATTTACTTAAGTTTGTGAAGTGTTTTAATTAATTATTGTGATATTTGTGAAGAATTTAAAATCAAAATTAATAAAATATAACAATTAACGAGTATCTGTTTCTTTTTATATAGTCTACAAGAATAAAAACAGATACAAAAAGTTTATAACAACCAACATATATAAAGGTATAGAAGAAGCAGTATTTCAATTCAATATTCATAGTGCTAATGATCATATATATACTCGTGAATGAAACTGAATTCTAGTAGTAATATACAATCTGCTTCATCTAGGATAAATAGATAAGCATCGTTTTCAATAATCTAGAATACATTTGAACTTTAATTTAAATAAATTCAAATTGTTGTTATGCACTAATATGCCCCCACAAGATGTAGTTGCCCTCGACAACGTTCATCTTGGTTAAGTCCTTAAAATTAGCAGTTAGTAGTGGTTTGATCAGGATGCAACGATCTAATCCTACTGGAGACATAGGAGACTTTGAGTTTTCCAGCTTGCACCTGTTCACAAACAAAGTGATAGTGCAAGGAGATATGTTTCATTCGCGAGTGTAACACTGGATTTGAGCTCAAGTTGGTGGCGTTGATATTATCACATAAAATTATGGGAGACAAGCTAAGTGGCCCTTGAAGCTCTCAGTATGTTGTGAAGCCACATAACCTCCATGGTTACGGTTGCAATTGCTCCATATTTAGCTTATGTTGATGATCGAGCAATGATCAAGTTTAGTGAGGTTGGTTTCTTAACAATGATGCCAAGGTTGATGATGGATTTGAGGTATCAAAGAAGCCTTTTAAGGTGTTGGAGATGAAGGTTTGTTGGTTTGTGCATGAACTAGGCAAGTTTATTGATGGCAAAGGAAAGGTCATGTCGGTGAGGTTCAGGTATTACAGGGCCTCAATGATTTGACGATATTGGGTGGCATCACTGGCTAATGTTCCATGATGTGACTTGAGACTTGATGTTGCGCAGAATGGCAGAGGTAGTGGGAACTAGTTCAATGCCCAAAAATAATATGGCATGCCCATATTTGTGAGAGAAAAATAAGCTATGAGGCAATAAAGGCAACCATGAATCTTGTGTCATTGCATGTGAAGAGAAGGTCGACCACATACACTATAGAAGTAGGCGATCACATGTTTGTTGGTGTATATGAAGAGAGATGGGTCACTTTTGCTCGTGATGAACCCACATGATATGACGAAAGATTTTAAAGCATCATGCCAGGCTCTCGGTGCTTGTCTTAGACCATAGATTGCTTTATGGAGTTTGCAAACATGGTTTGAGTGCTGAGTCTTTGAGACCAGGAGGTCGGGCCAAGTATACTTCTTCATGGAGGGATCCTTGAAGGAATGCATTGTTGACATCAAGTTGGTGCATCTACCAGTTATTGCCAAGGGTTATGGTGAGAATGATCTTGATTGTCCATGGGTGAACAATTGTTGCAAATTTTTCTTTGAAGTCAATTCAGGGCATTGCGTGAAGCCTTAGCTACTAGGCACGCCTTGTAGCGAGCTACTGAAACATCTAGGTTCCTTTTTAATTTACTCAAAAAACCATTTGCAACCAATAATGTTTTGACCCTTGTGCGGAGCGACAAGAGCCCAGGTGCCATTCTTGACATTACCAAGCATGGTAATGACAGTCGAATCCAAGGAGGTGATGATGGCATGTATGATTAGTTGATCCTGTCAAATCCAGTAGTTGTAATCTTGATGATCAGAGGTTGGGCACGTGTTGTTGCCATCAACAAATCCCATCAGGTTATAGCATACAAGGAGATGATGATTAATCTAACCTCTCCATGTTGGGTAGTTCGACCAAGGGATAGAGGATTAAGTATCGAGGACAACTATTGATTGAAAGTGGTCAAGGGGTATGGTTGCGGTAGTAGCTGCGAAAGTCATGTTTGTGGTTGTTGGATCAATGCTTTTAAGCAAAGTTGCTTATACCATATAAAGGTTTAGACAAAGTAGGGTTTCAATTCAATATTATTCATGGTGCTAATGACCATCTATATACACGTGAATGAAACTGAATTCTAGTAATAATATGCAATGTGTTACATGTAGGATAACTAGATAAGCATCGTTTTTAATTATCTATAATACATTTGAACTTTAATCCACTATTGTTATCTTTAATTCAAATTGTTGTTATGCACTAATACACACACTTTATATTCAACCAACTAAACTAAAACCTTTAATCTATAAGAAGTAATCTTAAAATCACCTCAACCTTATTATAAGTAGAATCATCATTTACATTAAAATTGGATTTGGTCCACTGGTTAGATCGAAAATCATAATTGTAGTAATCAACTCTTAAAGCAACACAGTTGACAACTTGAGATAGCAATGAAATGTCATATCTTTAAGAAGCAGTAAGGTACTAAACATTTACAATTAGCAAGTCAAGTAATAAGGACATTGAAGTCCTTAATATTGAAGAATTAAAAGAGAATAAAAATAGGTTGGTAGATGAGGACTCTATATTGTGAAAACCCCAAAACCAACTATTAATAAAAGGGTAAATAAGTGATTTTGTCCGATTTAGAGCATGATCCAAAAAGAAAGTTAAGACAAGAGCATGAACCAAAGAGAGGATGGATTTGAGACCATTAAGATCAAACACACCACAGGTGACCCTTCTTATATTAGAGTGACATATCCCTGAGAGATGAAGAAGAAAAAAGATAAGCATTTTTCTCACTTCTCAAATGTTTTAACATGTTAAGGAAGATACAAAATAAGAGTTATAAGGTTTACTTGATGGTTGAAGGGATAAGAGGGGAGGAAAGGTCTTGGGTTCAAATTTGTCTCACTAACATTCTAACAAAACTAACAACTAACATTTACCAATAAAAAAGAAAGCAACAAATTACTATACATTTTATAGAAGCCCTTGAGCACATGCCCCCATGATACATAAAAATCGAAAATATACGATGTCATCAAGTAATAAAATCGTATTTTCCCACAGGGACTGTGTGTTTGGCTATGTGAAATTACAATTCAAATAAAATTAAAATAGATGAAATTCGATTTAAAATTGAGAATTGGTTTTGAGGAAAATGGGGAATTTAGGAATCACAAGAAAACAATTTATACAAATTAATATTCAATTATTAAAACCTTATAGATCAAGTTTCACGCTCTGAAAAATAAATAAAATTATTTAACTACTCTTGTGCTTTTACAAATTCCTATTGAAGACAAACCAACCTAAGATAACTTTCTTTCTCTTTCAAGGCATTAAGGTTTATCTAATCAAATATCCCTACTCTCGTGGTGGTTCTATTTAATTAGACCTTTTAAGTTTGATGTTGATTTGTTTATTCCTCTTAGGATTTAACCTAGTGTCATACCCTAATTTTGTCCGGGTACATTAAAAAAAATGATGAATGATAAAGAAAGAGAGAAAATAAAGAAAATGAAAAAAAAGAAAAAAAGGAAATGGAAATAATAATAACAAATAGTAAAAAAAAAGAAGATAACAAATAAAAGATATAACAGTTTTAAAAAAAAATAATGTAAAAAAAAAGAAATAAAATAGTAAAGAACAAAAAAAAAAAAAGAGAAGAAGAGGTTAACAAAGAGAAAAAGACAGCAGCAAAGAGTAAGAACAAAGGAAAATGGGCCTTATGGCCCATTAGGTCAAAAGCTACGTAAAAGGCAAATAAAAGACACAAATGAAAGAGTAAATGGGAGAGAAAGGCTGAAGAGGTGCGGATCCCGGAGCATACACCTTGACCACTCCGGTGTTGACACTTGGCCGTGGGTACCCTCTTCCTTCCTCCACATTTTCTATCTACGTTTTCTCCCCTTTCCTCTCCTTTGTTTTTTTTCTTCTTTCTTTCTTTTTCTTCTACGTTTTGGTTCATTGGATTTTTATTCTCTTCATGCTTCTAGTATAGCTTCTTCTTCCTTTTATTTGTTGTTGATTGGTTGCAGCTATTTTCATTTTCGTTTATTCCGTTTTGGCTTGTTTTTGTTCATCTTCCCTATGTGTTTCTTTTTTTAAGCTTTTCCCGGCCACCATGTAGCCACCACCGTGGCCACCGCCGCAGCCACCACCGCCCCGTGGTGATGCCGTCGTCTCTGGCCACCCTAGCGCCGCCGGCCCTTGTGTTAGGTGGTCATAAGGTGTGATTGCCACCCTTAAAGGTGGCTTTCCCAAGCAATTTCGCAGCTTTTCCATGGCTGCTATGCGCAGATAGAAAATACGGGTTGGGCCGGGTTACCCTGACCCGGTTCCAAGCCTTAAAAAAATAATTGCTTTTTGCAACACGCCTTTTATAAGTTCACCACCCTTTTTGTTTTTTTTGGGACTTAGCCCATGGACAAAAAAAAGAGAAGCATTTAACTTACTAATTGCACCTCTAATTTCAATAAGTACATCCATCTTAGTGCATGGGCTTAACCAATACTGTTGCGAATTTCGTAATGCTTTTTGCACCTGTCTTTTAATAAATGCACATCCTTCATTAGTTGGGCTTGGCCCACTTTGGGCAGTATAGACAATGCTATTCACACCCTCCATATTCATAATTGCACACCCTTAGATATTGGGCCTGTCCCACTTGGTACATCACATATAATGCGATTCACACCTCCCCAATATTGATATATGCACTCATAGTCTGTTGGGCCTGGCCCATTTTGTAATTAAATAATTTCTACTGATTGCACCCCTGTCCTTACTGTATGCACCCCTAATGACTAAGTGTACCCCCACTTCTATTCTATCCATTTTCTATTTCCGTTTGATTTATTTGATTATATAATGTTATTTAGTATGCGCTTATACTTTGTGCACTCCATGCTGGGTCTCCGACTCGCTTGGTAGTGTTTGAATAACACGTGGTATGTTTCATGCACACCATGCTGGGTCTCCGACTCGCTTGGTAGTGTTTCAATAACATGTGGTTAGATTTTACACTTCATGCTGGGTCTCCGACTTGCTTGGTAGTGTTTCGATAACACGTGGATAGATTTGTGAATATCATGCTGGGTCTCCGACTTGCTTGATTTCATAGAATTTATCACACTTTCAAAATCTTTTCTAAAAAGCAAAAAGTACTCAAATGAAGAATCATTTTATTCCTTTCTCTTCGAAATTACAAATTACTCAAGATCGCTTCAAGGTCCAACGCCTTAAGCGATTCTCACCGCTTTTTCTTCAAATTTAATGTCGTTTCAAGGTACAACGCCTTAACGAATCTTTTTCACGCAATTTAAAATAAATCTTTCGAAAAAGATAAAATCAACCCAATCGAGTTTTTAAACAAAGAACTACGTAAGTCTGATTTCCTCATTGCACCTGGGGATACGTAGGAGCAAGGACAAATCCCTTGTCGACCTAAAAAACAAAAAAAATATAAAATCTTCTCTTTTCTAAAAAATAAAAATCTGATTTTCTTTTCTAAATAAACAAAAATAAAGCAAACATCATTCATGTTCTTAAGGAAAGATAAATAATTTAAAAAGTCACTTTATTTGTCACACACTCGATTAAAGGCTGCCGTCTTCGTGACGGACGCGTGGGGTGCTAACACCTTCCCCGTGCGTAAACGACTCCCAAATCCTTTTTTCTCTAAAAACGTAGACCACAACTTATCTTTTGGTTTTTCCGACGTTTTCCTTAAATAAACGTTGGTGGCGACTCCTCTCTAGTTTTCCCTTTCTTTTGGAAAACTATTTATTTTCTTTTTTTCGTCGCCGTCCCCGTCGTCGGCCGGATAGGTTGCGACACCTAGTATCATGATTATACACCTAAGATTCCTCTTATGATTATGATATATTAGGTCATCTTACTCTCCTAACCTCCTAAAATATATGTTAAACACAAGCCAAATTTGCTTAACAAGATAAACACAATACGAAGAAATCAACAACAACAACAACAAGACTCACACAAAGGTAAATTGAAATTACTTCATTAACTAATCATAGGAATAATGTCCAATCCCATAAGAAAAGAAGACTACTTGCGGTAGTCATGAAATGCCAACTACCATTATAGGACCACCATTGGCATTGTCAATGTCATTATCATCACCATACAAACACATCCTTACACTTTCAATAGAACATGAAACTTTTCAAATGAGTTTATTTTAAATATATTAAAATTAGGGGGAAAAACTAAACTAAAATTTAAAAATTAAACACTAGTTCTTTTTAAAAAATTTAAAACCTACAACAAAAATTCAATAAAAATTGGTTGTTCATTGGTTTTATTTGATTCTAAAAATAATTTTTTTTAAAGGTGTGTCTTTCTGTATGTCAACGACACTCACAACAACATATGATGCTAAATAAAAAAAAAAACGTCTCAACAATGCACAACTAATCCACCTAATAATAGGAATAAAAACTTTGTGGATTTAATGGATGGGACACCATCTATCATATTTGTTAAACACAAATCATGATATTGAATCAATCATAAAAAGATATTTAATCAATGATGATCATGGAAGAAAAAATCCATTTGTAGATTCTTTTGAAAACATTTTTTACTAGGAAAGAAATTTTATAAAGATTTTTTGTTGACAAATAGTAAATGGGATGAAAAAAATCTTTAAATGGATTGCATTAATTGTCCATTTGTGAAAAATTATTAACTAACGAGTTGGGTGATATCAATGATTAAGAAAAAAATATTAATAGATTAAATATTTCAAATATGTTTTAAATGAACTAATGATTTATTTTTTACCTATTCATTTTCATTCAACTCAATTTATCCAAATTCATCCATTTTACACCCCTATATGTATATTTATATTTTATACTAACTTCATTCCTTTAACAGCTCGTTCGTTAAAGGTTTTTCTGTAAAAAATAACTTTTTGAAAAGATAATGAATATTTTTAATTATTTACTTGTCTGATTCATACTAACTAATAAAGTTAGTTAATCATATTTAATTGCATCAATTTCAATTAAAAAATAATATTTTTTTGAATTTAAGCTTTATTGGAACTTGGTATATATCCAAAATAAAGAAGAGCCATTGAAATTAACACTTCAATTAAATAAAAATATTTTATACTCCTTCCTTTTCTATATATAAGACTAAAATACATAATTCATCAAGATTAAGAAAAGTGATTATCTTAAATTTATATTTTTTTTCAAAATTATCCTTGTCATTAATATTTCTTTCTTCTAATAATTTGTCAATACATATTCTTTATTCTTTTAACAATGGGTA
>PYAF01000348.1:904836-916341 GCA_007407185.1 Glycine tomentella
AATTAATGTAAGAAACATTATAGATTGAGTTTTATAAATAGAAACGGAGAGAGAGAGTAGATACTAACATTAAATAAGATAAAATTAATTAATTTTTTTTTTATATTTGAGACTAGAAAAAAATATTTTTTTCTTTTAATAGTTTAAACAGGAGGAAGTATGTATTTGTTTTAACTTTCAAAATAATCAGAAGCTAAAAAAATCTAAAATCTTATAAAAATCAAACATTATTTTGAATAACTTCTCATAAAATAAATTGGTTCTTTTAAAAAAGAGTGATTTTTTATGGATGTAAGAAAATGAAAAATAGTTTTTTTTTTTCAAAAATCTCTAAAACAAACCAAAAAATTATTTTACATTTTTTTTACACATAAATTATTTTACATAAAAATCACTATTTTTATATATATGTAAAAAAAATAAAATCGATAGGAGTTAAGATATACAATTCTATTTTTATTTTTAATAAAATTGTTATATAAATTATATAATACTAATTTCTATTAATCTTATTCATTAGTTTATTTGTCATTTATATATTACTCTCTCTCTCTCTCTTCACGAAACATCTCTGGCATCATGTGCGCAGCCTCATCCCCCTTAAGGGGAGGTCAAGGCAAAGGACAAGGATGGTCACGACTCATGATACACTAACATATAAGGTTGATTGGATGGTTAAAAAAAGAGATGAGAGAAAGATTGTGAGTTCAATCTCTCTTACTAACAAAAACTAACAAATTAATAATTAACATTTATCAATAATTAAAAAAAAAAAACAACTCATGATTCACATATGTAAATGAAAGTTTTGTCTCTTAAAAGAAGGGGTAGCTTTGTCCAATTTTTCCATTCAACATCCTTCATGTTTTTTACAAAGTTGCTTTTGCAAGCTTATTTTGAGAAGTAGCTCCAAGTTGCTTCTCAAAATAAGCATCTTTAATCTTATTTCTTGCTTATGTTTTTTTTTAAGTTTAAAAAAACATATGAAAAATTATAATAAATATTTTTATTTATTTAAATAAGTGTTTTTCTCTCTCAAAATAAGTTTAAATAAACTCTCCTTATATTTCATCCTTTATTTTAGTTATAAAATTTGTTAAACAATTTTTTGTAAATAACATTTCAAATGTAAATAAGTTTAAAAATAGAGAGAAAGAGAGAAAAGGTTTTGACACGAATTTCTTTTCAAACCAATAACATGCTAAAACTTTTGTTTCTCTTTGTCTTTGTCATTGTAGTAATTAAAATCAATTTTAGGAAAAATTATAAAATATTAACACACTTAAGTATGAGGCTAAATTTTATTTAAGCTTAACAAATATAGCTTGTGTCCTTTGAGTTGAAATATAACTTATTTATCAGTACTTAAGTTATATCTTAATGAGTGATAGGTGATTTTGGTCTCCAAAATACTCAAATCATCAACACTTTTTTTGTAAGGTACATGCACATTCATCCATTTCATTTATCTCAATTATACTTATTATATACATTATATAACTTATTATATTTATACTTTGATTTTTTTCTGTTTAATCTCTTCTTCTTTATACTAGGTGACTAATATATTTGTGGTGTCGGCAAATGAATTTTGGATTAAAAATGTACATGCACTATATTAAAGATAACAACTATGTGAAAATGGAACATCTTCTTAGAGCATTTATAATGTATAATTGTTCATATGAGTTGTTTATCATAATTTTATGAGTCTTACAATTCTATATAGATTTAAGCATTTTAAATAAAAATTCACTCAAATATTAAGATTGTTAAAATCAGTGCTTAAATTAATTTTGTGGATTATACGATACTTAAAAATATGTTATTTATGGTATAATGTTATTAAATAATAATGCTTATACATAGAATTTCATGTCATATGATCTAGTGAAAAAAACTTAATAACATTGATTAACGTTAAACAACTCATATAAGCATCCCATTGAAAATGTTTTTAGTTTTAATATTTTAGGATGCTAATAAAAACATGCTTGCATAATGATGTTAGATCTCCAACAAATTGTTGTACATTTTAATTTTATAAAGAAAATAGTATAAAAGTAAACATATTTAATGACTTGGAAACTTAAAATTATTCAATACTTTTTTATTTGACAAGCAATTAAAAGGAATATTAGAGTTTTTAACATATTAATATGGTGATATGATATAGTTTTCCATGGAAGGTAGTTGGTTTTGAGCTTTCTTGTTCGTTCCAACCATAATAATATGTTGAAAATCCTAATAATCCTTTTATGGACACTTACAACGGACCTGAAGGGGGACATATATACTTTGTAGAATTTTTGACGATTAAGTCAAAATTTGGCACATTAACTAGTAAGGTGTGTGAATAATGCCTACCTGGTAAGATTTCCATGGGGGTGTACCTATTATAGACAGTATGTCAAGGAATTTGATGGCTCTTTCATCATGAGTTTGTCATGGGTCTCTCGCTAGAACTTGTAGTGAAGTGTAACAGGTGTCTTTCATAAGTGGCGTCTTTGCTCATAAGTGTTGCTTTATTGTTAGTAATGGTTGTGTGATTGATAGTGATTAATGATCAGACAACAATTATTCTTGAAAATAGGTCGAGCACTTGGTCGACGTATATGAAAGTGAATCAATTAACTAATTAGAGCCCAAGCTAAGTCTTCAGCTTTCTCATTCCTCCAGAACAATTAGTATGAAACTTTGTAAGAAGTTTTAGAAGCTAGATTATTAGAATTATTCTTTTACTATAGTAGTTTTCATAATTATAGTCTAGATTTTTTAGTGTAAAGGCTGAATATTATGTCTTGGAATGAGTTAATGCTTCCTTAAATCAATTTAAACTTACCTTTTGGATAATTGATGAGAAATAGAACACCGTATGACAGTAGGTTAAGAGCGACTAATGAAAATTAATATAGAATCACCTTATAATAAACGTGGATCCAACATTAAGAGTTGACCAACATACAATGAAGTCAATAAGGATGTTCCACAACTCCGAGTAGTGCTGAATCTGACAATTGAATGAGATGTGTCGTATCTCATCAACTCAAGAAAGCTTGGCTGGGATATTTCAGAATACAAGAAAGAAAAAGTACCGTGTATGTATATAATATATTTAGACATTTGCTCTTTGATCGTCAATTTGTACTCAACTATAGTGAACTCCATTTGATTGGTTTTCCATTTGCTGCAGATTTTATACATCTTCAATTCTCCACCTTCATTGGTTCGTTTTGCATTGTCCCGCTTAATAAGCATTCACGTTAGACCCCACATGGTTTATCGTCTTTGTTTGCATTATGATGGAGCGTTGCATGATGATATAGACAGAGAGAATCCAATTTGGCTAATGATAGCATCATTGTGCTCCCACCATGTTGAAATTGAATCAAGGACACATTTGATTGACGTTACCATAACCAGAGAACAGAAGATGAATAGGTCAAGCAAGTGTTTGTTAAATGTCGTATATGGAAAAATGAGCATAAGTGGACCTTGAGGTTAGTTCACAACAGCATGAGACGATTAATTCCCTGGACCCCACCCTTGAAAATGAATGTCTCTTATGCTTATTCTTTTAATATCATTTTTCTCTCCATAAAGTAAGTTTAATATATGGAATTTGGGTTTACAAGTTTAAATGTATGCAAATGATATATTATTGTCTTTCAATTGTTTTTGATAAGTTTATTTAGAAATAATTATGTACATATTAATTTTTGTAGAAATTTTTTAATCTTTTAGTGAGTATTTTGTTAAGAAAGAAATTTTTTATTTATCAAAAATTATAGGTTGAAAAATTTAATTTTTCATATTAGATATGCATTATAAAAAGAATAATATTCTTGGGAAAAGATATTTATCAGAAATATTTTTTAATTAGTTTTTCATGAAACATTTTTTTATTTTTTCGAGTTTAATTTTTCTTTTATCATAAAAAATCTTGTTATTCTTTATTAAATTATATAATATGATAAATAATTAAAATAATTTATAAAAATATCAGTAACTTTTTTATTTCTAAAAAATTTATCTAAATGTTCTCAATAATTAACTAAATAAATTTTATTTATTCTTCCCAAGAAATATGATTATCATCATTCACAATTTTCAAAAATCATAATTTTTGGACATGAAAAAATTTATCCGCTATCAAACACTTTAGAAAAATAATATATATACACGTGAATCTAACTCAATTGATTAGGTAAAGTGTACATGATTAGTGAGTACACATAAAAAATCAGAAGCAAAATATATATAACATTTTTTACAATTAACTTATGCATAAGTTAATTTTAACTTATGAAAAACTATTTTTTATCCAATAATGCTTATGGATAAATTTACTCAAATATAGTCATAATTGGCCATAAGAATTAGCCTAATAGTAGAAGATTTATTTGAATAATGTACACGAAATATTAGGTTGAAACCTTAATAACACTCCTGTAAAATTAGAAAAAGAAAAAGAAAATTTTTAGTACATTTCTAAATTCTAACGCTTAAATCCCTGTTATCCATGAGAGCGACGAAGGCTTGATATTCCTTGCAACCTGCATGATGAGTACGTTGTCTTGAATTATTGACTATAACGGATTATGGGGATTACAGAAAGACCATGAGAAACACGTGGAACGGTGGAGGAAGTGGCATAATCAAGCTACTTGTCTGTTGCCATTCCACTCTTAAAATTTTAGATCATCCTAATCAAGCTACATAATTTCTTGACATCATTACATAAAAATATTATAATTTAGCCTTGACAAGTAATATTTTTAATGTGTTAAAAATTAACTATGTAAATTAATACTTGAAATTTAAGAATAAAACACCTAAAGTGAATTTTTTTAATAATGTAATAAAGACTTTAGATGCCATCCCTTAAACAACTTTTCAGTTGGATGTACGTCAAGGAAGGGAAAGGCAAAAGTAGGAGTCAGTGCATTGCTGAAAATACCAACTATAGTTTATGGTACTAATTTCAGAAATGAAGATTAAAGCATTGTTTGGATAAAATTATTAATAACTATTTATTGAGAAAAGATAAACGAATAAATTTTTCTCATAATTAAAATTAACTTATGTATAAATTAAAATAACTTAAAATATAATTCATTTGACCTTTATATTTTCTTTTTTTAATAAATACTTATTGCGAATTATATCTAAACAAATTTTAAAAACCAAAACAAAAAAGGTGTTGTGGTGTTCTACATGAATCAGCATTTTTTAAAAGATATTTGCTACCCAAAACATCAAATGAGGGACACAAATTCCATGATCTACTCACATTCACATACACCAAACCATATAAATGTATCTCTCAAAGGATAACAAAAAAAAGTTGCTCATCCAAATGTCATTTTCTTCAGATTATTAATGCAAATCAGGAGGAGCCCATTAATGAGTTCGCGAGAAACTCAGCGAACAAACAGAGAGAAAGGCCCATTACATGATTTCCCACGTGATCACAAAAGGTCTTGAGTTTAAAACAGCAATCTAAGAAACAAATGGACCCATTGAATGCAATACCGAAAACATGGGAAGGCACGAAGGTGTGGATCTTGTCATATAGTCCTTCTATTTTGTATTTTAAATTTATCCATTTCCAATTCTCTCTAGATATGTCTCTCCCTCTTTCTTATTTGCACTGCACTAAGATGGCATGACTTGAATAAATCAGAGTGGCAGCTAGCTAGTTGTGAATTTATTGATTTAATAATGTGTTGAAAAATTATTGAAATACCATTGGACATGTGAATCAATTGCTTTGAAATTATTTTAATTTAACGAGAAGTGTTGAGTCTAATGAGGCATCTAAATGTATTAAATATTTAGAAATTTTTTTTATCATCCGTAATAATTTTATCTGACTTAAACAAGATTGTTTCTATAAAAAAATAACTATTGAAACCAATATTTAAACAGCCTCTCCCTTTTGGAAATTTCCACTCTATTTTAGATGGAGATTTCTTACCATGGAAGGTGGATCTAAGAAACATCATACATGGATTGAAGTGAAAGACATTAGATTCACAAATAATCATTAAAAAAAAGTGAAAGACCTTAGAGAATAGTGAGCAACCTTAAAACTCGGTTTAACACGTTAAAAAATATGATATATAATATTTTTTTAAATTTATAAGAATTAAAGACAAACATGATCATTTAAGAAGGTGAAACATAGAATCTACTAATAGGTCTTCATTTCATAACCATAATAAATTTTAATCATGTAGTATTTGAATTAGATTATAAAATAATAGTTGATAAAACAAATATTATAAGTGAGGATTTGACAAAATTGATAAATATTGTTATGATTTTAGTTACTCGTTTATCCTATGAAATAAGATTTGTTAAAAGCAAGTTAATGAAGTTGCCCATGAGTTGACAAGAGTTAGTCCATTGTTCCCTAGCATCTATTCTATTATTGATCATGCAATTTCTTGTATGGAATATTTGATTCATAATGAAATGAGATAAGTACTATTCAGTAAAAAAAATAAAAAATCAAAGACAAGTACATGAATTTTACAATAATTTATGCATCTTATCCAATTAATTAAGTTAGACCTTTTTCATAATATGATAGGTAATTTGATTAGAAGGAGAGAGATAAAAAAAAATAATAATGTATTAAAGTGTTTGATATATAGAAGTATTGATATATCATTACACAACCCTTTAAAATTTCTTATCATAATAGTTATTATTTTGTAGATAATATAAAACTTCTTATATCTCGCACATTAACAAGTTTTAAAAAATCAAATATAAAAAAATAAACATAAAGTTAAGGTATTTTTAGCTAAATAAGTTGCTCGAGCTAAAAACTCGAGACTCTTTGAGAAAAATGTTTTTTATTTTCATTTTTTTAAAATAATTTTGATTTTCAAATTTTCAAATTTTTAAAAACATGTATTTTATATTTGCTATTTCATTTTCTATTTTAAGGAAATAATAATAAAATATTGTATTTGCAATGGACTTGGGTTTCCTCCTCCTTGTGCAGTGTCCTTCTTTCTTTATCGGTGGAGAAGTGGGATAAAAGTGTTCTATAATTTTTAAGTGAGAGGGAGTAGTAAAAGTAAGGTTTAATTGCTCATTTAATTTTTATAATTATATATGTTTTTTTATCTTTTAGTTATACTTGATATGGAATAAAAGATAAATTTTTTATAGTTATAGAAACTAAAGTTTTAGTCCATATACTTAAAAGTTACTCCTTTTAGTCTTATAATTTTTAATCTCTTTTAGTTCATGTGAGTCTAAATGGTAGGGCCTAAAAAAGATTAAAATAGTATATATATATATATATATATATATATATATATATATAGAACTGAAATAGATTATTTTTAAATATAGAGTCTGAAAGATAAAATTTGTACAACAATAGAGATAAAAAGAAAATTGGCAAAGAAATACTAAAAGGCAAAAAAAAAAAACATTTTAACAAATAAACATAGACCTATTACATTTACTACTCAAGTTAAAAAACAAACACACGCTCACACAATTATAGATAATGAATGAAAGCAAGGCCTGTAATATCTAAAGTTCAAATAGGTTTCTAAAGTGTAAACTTAAAGTAAAAACTATTCACACACAAAAAAAAACTAAATTAGCACAAACTTAGCTAAAAAATTTAAGACAGGTCAGAATATAATTTAAGTTAGATTGGAAGAAGGGTGTTAAGAAAACAGGAATCGTATTAAATGGTAGAAACAAATAAAAGAGTGAAAAAAAAGAAGACAATTTTGAGTTCAAAATATCAAAATATTTTTAGGTAAATAAGTTAATAATTACTCAAATTAAAAATTTACTTACTTGATTTCTCTCACATAGACAAAACTATATATATCACATATAATTGACTCCTTTTAATTAAATTAAAATTTAAAAGAAGAAAAAGTTACTTTGTTTTGTTCATTTTAATTAAGCGCGAGTCATTATTTATTTGAGAAGTGATATTCTTTTAAAAATCAAGCAATCCACATTTTAAAATTCAAACCAAGTCTAGAAAAAACTAAGAGGAGGTTCTTGTGTTTCTTTCAATTAGAGGGCAGGTATATCTTATATGATAATTTACTTTAAAAAAAATGATAATGTTTAATTATTGTGGGGGAGATGGTTTTGTCAACATCAATTTGACAAGTAAAAGAGTCTAGTTTATTAACATTATAGCTGGCAAAATAGATACACTTTGTCCTTCATTTTCGTTCATACATTTTTGTCCGTTAAATTATTATATTCTCATGAGAACATTTTATTTCCAAAACACATATAAGCTATTAAAGATGTGCAGACTTACATCTCTCCTTATCCTTATTGAGAAATCATTAAAATAAAGTTGTTATCTGCAGTTGTTTTTCTCATAATAGGCCAAAACAATAATTGGTATTGACTAAAAATTACTAGACTTTTCTCTTTGTTAGCGATGTAGATGGGATGAGCATGACGACTGGGTCAGAGCTATACGAGCCTCTATACTTACGACTCTTCTTTTTCTTTTTTCTGAAAAAAAGAAGAAAGAAAGAAAACACCTTCATACTTATTTTTATTTGAATTTATATTTTCTCATCTCAATCTAAATTATTATTTGAAGGGCCATGTAAAAATATTTTAACAACTGAAGCTAAATTCATTTTTAATTAAGTCTAATATTTTATGAGTTATAAAACTATTTATTAAATTTTTACGTTTAAATATATAATTATTTAATAGAAAAAGTGAATAACCCATTCAATACATTTTAACATATGATTGATTACTTGCTTTGTTGTAAAAAAAAACATATAATTGATCTTCAATATAAGTTTTAAGTAATTTTAATTTGAAAAACTTTCTTTAGTAGGAATAATTATTCAATTGTGAATAATAATATTATGAGTAATTCTTTTCTGGGGCTAATCAATATATCCTTCGAGTAATACATCTATTGTTTGTGGTTTTTTTCTTTCAATATCTTCAAACATAAAAAAAAAAAATCAAAACATGCACATCACATATATATATATATATATATATATATATATATATATATATGTGGGAGAGAGAGAATTGGTAGATCACTTGAAGTCCTTAAACCTGACAGAGAGATCCGAACTCATGGATACCCGCTCGAATCTGTCCCAATTTTAACGGAGAAAAATTGAATTTTTCGGGTTCGGTTCGGGTTTTCCCCGGTAGCTAAAAGCGGGGGCGGGGACGGGTATGAGGTTACTGATACCCGCCCCGCCCCCACCCCGTAATAAATAATATAAAAAATAAAATAAAATAAAAAATATTATTTTCTAATTTTTTTAATTGAATTGATTCATTCAAATAATTAAGATTATTATACAAAAACACTAGCATCAATAGAAGGAGAAAAAAAAATAGAAGAACAGGCAAAGGTACAAGAATGGATTAAAAAAGGCAAGAGTGCGAAGATAATTATAATATGAGATACTTGAAGTTTTCAAATAAATAGTTATACAATTATTAATTAATAAATTATTAATGTGTAGAATTTATTTTAGAAAATAAAACAAATATTTAAATATAAATTAATAACTAAGAGTAATTATTATACTGATGATAAATTTATCACTACAAAAAAAATTGATATTTCCGACGGCCAAAATCCGTCGGAAATGTCAAAAATCCGTCGGAAATTCCGAAATTTCCGACGGACAAAAATCCGTCGGAAAAACGATCGTTGGAAATTTAATATACGGATTTTGTGTCCGTCGGTAATTTCCGACGGATTTAGCCGTCGGAAATTACAGACCGCCTATTCCTTCGGAAATTACCGACGGAAACGGCTGTCGGAAATTACCGACGGAAATATCCGTGGAAAATTTCCGACATATATTTTCCGTGGGAAATACAAAAAGGGGGTATTCTACATCGGTTATCTAACAACCGTCTTCGAAGGCTCAAGTTTCTAAGACGGTTATTACTATAACCGTCTTAGATTAGGTGACTTTTTAAAAAAAAGTTTTCACATTATATTTTTCTACCAGTGTAGTGTTTTCTCTCAGAGCAAGACATTGCTAACCATTTATTATAAGTAACAAATTATAGTGTTTTATAAATTTAATTATATTAGAATTACATAAGCTTCTCCACAAAACTTGTTGAAATAAGCTAATAAGAACTTGTGGGAAGGCCACAAGTTGTTTTTATTATCCAAATCAACTTCATTGAAGATCTACCCAAACACCCCCTAAATAAGGAATGTATGTATTCTAACTATAAAAAAATCTACATGGTTGGTGGTGCAAAACTTGTAAGGAGGGATGAAGTACCTTTGCCCTGTGTTGTAAAAGCAAACTTGTTTCAACACTCTCACGCATTCCAGAGGTGCTACTTGTTTCCTTCTGCCGTGAACTAACCTATAAATAGGTAACAACATGGAAAATTTGAGTAATGTACATCCGCAGCAGCAAATCTCAATTTTGCTTCATGTGATTCCTTTTGTATCCCTCTCCCTGAGATCCAGATAGACTGTATACATAGATAATTTGAAATTAAGGTCAACTGCTCTATACATTAATGCTCAACTATATATTTGTGATGATATACTGATAGAGTTCATTTAATATTTTCCACTGACAGCATGAAATTGATTCTAACAATTTTATTAAAATTGGTATCCTAAACAATTAGTTGAGTTATGACTATGGCAAAAACATTTACTTGGACGGAAAGAACAGCAGCAATGGTGATTATCTCCTCTGAACATCCAAGTTGACTGGAAGCTATTATCATTTTTGAGACCATCGGATCCTGGCAAATGTAGTGATAGTGGTTGTGTCAGTAGTGGTAAAAATTATGGAAGCAATCATGACACATGCAAGTGATGAAAGCAGCAATAGTAGTGATGGCAACAGTAGCAATGGTTGTGGTGGCAGCAATGCTGGTACATGGTAGCAACAACGGTGGCAACAATTGTGGTAGTGGAAGTGGAGCGAAAAAGTTGTGTAGTAACAAGGTGAAAAGTGGAAATTTTCTCTTATCATATCCTACTTGTTCCCAACCTAGCTCTCCCCTCTGGATAATTTTTGAACTAATGAACATGATAGGATAGGCAAATAGGATAAGGTTATCCTAGCTTGTGATATAATGGCTTATTCTGTCCTATCTTTTTTTTATCCTGACCACCAAATGACTCTGTCTATTGTACTTAGACTAACCCTAGGCTCATGGTGAATAAAACAAGTCTTTATAACTCTACAAATAGACATGAAGCATTTAACAAATGAATCAAACATGATTTTTGTGGTAAGAGAAATTTACAAGTGGAATCTCTGCAACTTGAAATCCAGTTGGTGAAGTCAGCTTAGCATCATCATCCAAGACCCTAAGTGAGTAGAGAATTTCTAGTGCTCGGATCATTGCTTCAGCAGACAGAGATGCTGGCCAGTCAAAGCCCAAGATATTATCAATCCCCAAGGCCTTTAACTGGAATGATATCAGTAATATCAGACAAGGTAGAGGTGATAATTGGAA
>PYAF01000348.1:922161-973543 GCA_007407185.1 Glycine tomentella
CGGTTCATTAAAGTTATGGTTTTAGTTCTTTAAAATTTTAAATTATTTATTATTAATATATTTTTAAAAAATTAAATTTAATAATTATTTAATAAACAACACTAGTATCTTACTTAAAGTAATTACACACACTAAAAAATAGAGTTGTTAAACATTTATCCTCTAAATATTATTTATGATGGAATTTTTGTTTATCCTTCCTTTTTAGTTATTAGATAATGACTTTCATTATTATGAATAAAAAATTATTAAATAAAATTATTTACAATAATATTATAAATATTTTTACATCTTACAAGTATAATAGTATGTCTTTTATTATTCTATAGAAAATAATATAAATATCAAAACAAATGAGTAAAGCAAATATTTTACATGTTTAATGTAAAGTAAAAAATTTATAAATGTCAAAAAATTAAACCTCCTATTTTATGTCGAAAATTAAAATATTTCCCGCGAAATATTTTCCTACGAAAATTTCCGTCGATAACCTAAGTATTTCCGACATAATTTTTTCACAGAAAATAATCCGGCGGAAATTCTTAAATTTTCTACAAAATTTTTCCGTTGGACAAATCCGTTGGAAATGCTAATATTACCGACGGAATATTGTCCGTCGGAAATATCTGTCGGAAATTTCCCACGGATAATTCCGTCGGTAATTTCCGACGGATAATTCATTCGGAAATTACCGACGGAAATATCCGTCGGAAATTTCCCACGAAAATATCCGTCGGAAATTCTAAAATTACCGACGGAATATTGTCTGTCGGAAATTTCCCACGGATAATTCCGTCGGTAATTTTCGACGGATAATTCCTTCGAAAATTACCGACGGATATATCCGTAGGAAATTTTCCATGGAAATATCCATCGGAAATGCTAAAATTACCGACGGAATATTGTCCGTCGGAAATAGGTTTTTTTTTGTAGTGTATAATTTAAAATAACTGAAATCAGCAATTTTTAATTGAAATTTATTATTAATAGACAATATATTTCTAAAATTAATGAGTTAAATTTATTAGAAAAATAATTTTTGAAGACCTTAAATTACATAGAAGGTTTATGTAATTGCCTCATTTGTCTAAGGATCCTCAATCTGGTTTATTTTTATATTTGAACTTGTCTCAAACACAAATTTACATATAAAAAAAAAGAATTTTTTTTTCACCTAACTGATATTCAAATTAAATTTGTATTTATTTAATGAAAGAATTTGTGTTTAATTCTCACCTTATGCGGTTATGGGACACACTCGTGTCTCTAACCCAAGACAAAAAACTTAAATTTGTATTTACTTGAGTCCATTTTTTCTTATTCAAAATTATTATTACTGTTGAGAATACAAATATGATATTATGATTTTTTTTATAATGTAGTTTATACATATATAAATATATAATATCTTATTTAAAGGAAATTAAATATCCTCTATTTATGTGTAATTAAATCAATAAGCCTATATATACTCTTATTGATCAGTTGTGTATTCAGACACACTTTCAACATAATATGCCTCTGATTTTCTTTTCATAACATGGTATCCAGAGTGTTGACAATTTTTTTAGTGAATGGTGTACAACATCGATTCATCGCTTTACGTGCCACCTTTATGTTATGGTCAGTAGACTTCACATGTCCCTAAACAAACCCCTTGAGTTTGGTTTGGTCATTTCATATTGTTGTCCATCAATTTGCTATGATTCAGAGTGAAATTGATAACTTTATCTTCAATCGTCATTCATTTCAAAGACGCATCTATCTCATTGTCAATGTGGATGACATTGTCATCACATGCAGTGATCAACATGGCATTATCAACTTGAAACAATATCTCTCATGCCAATTCCAGAGTAAAGACCTTGGTAAGCTAGAAATTTTCTAGGTATCAAAGTTACTTAATCCAATGGACACTCATATGGTTCTTAGTATCAAATTGTCACCCAAACAGGGGGGAGCCCTTATTGGATCTTGGGAGATATAGGAGGTTGGTTGGAAAGTTAAGCTATCCCACAATCACTCGCCCAGATATTTCCTTCATATGCAATAAGTGTAGTAAGCTAGTTCCTAAACTGTCCATGCCAGGGTCATTGGGATGCAATTCTTCAGATCCTGAAATATTTTAAAAATGCTCTAGGAAAAGGCCTTATTTATGAAATAGTGGACATGCTCGGGTAGTTGGCTACTCATATGTCGATTGGATTGGCTCACCCAATGATAAGCGATCCACATCTAGTATTGTTTGTGTTGATTAGAGGAAACTTAGTATCTTGGAGAATTAAGAAGAAAATTGTGTAGCAAGATTAAGTGTTAAATCTAATATAAGGCCATGACTTTAGTCACTTGTGAGCTAATTGGCTTAAACAACCTGTTAGAGAGCTCAAGTTTGAAGAAACTATGTAGATGACACTCATACGTGACAATCAAGAAGCTCTACATATTTCCTTTAATCGAGTCTTTCATGAAAGGACCAAACATATTGAGTTGATTTCCATTTCATTAGATAGATCAAAGATCGAGTCAAGGGATATTACCACAAGTTTCATCAACTTTAGTGACAGATTGACATATATCTTTACGAAGTCTCTAAGGGGATCAAGGATTGGTTATTGCATTGTCTAGGATCCACAAAATACACGTGACAAGTTACGTGGTGATCCTATACACACGTTAACCCTCTATGTCAGCCTTGGCACAGAAGCACAAACATCTCACCCTTAGCAGGCGAACTATTGGGCAAACAGGTTATCTCTAACGCCTTATTATTCAAATATGAATGATAATGTTGTAACATCCCTATCAAATGGCAGGTACTCAATTATCTACCCGGAACAAATTATCTATAAGGTACGCATTATTTATAATTAATTATCTGTAACTTACAATTATCTATCAGTCATTATCTTCGGACTAATAATTATCTGCAATGGTTGTTGCATCACTGTAACAACCCCGACATATAAGGACTCAAGGCTCCCCCTCACTTTATAAGTACTAGGTTCCATCTCACTCTTTCATACAGACTCATTCTCCACTAACTCATGTACATGCTTGAGCGTCAGAGTCATTTGTTTTGCAAGTCTCCCTTCTTGCCCTCTTAGCAAAGCGAACTCATTATCCGACATGCGAGATCTAAAGCCTACCTAGGCCACGTCTACTCATTTTGGTAAGTACATTTATGTTTGTAATTAGCTAGACACATATGACTTATATGCTCCAACTTGAGAGGGAGTGTTGAGAATCAAAATAAGATATTATGAATTTATTGTAATAAATGAAGCTTATAGGCATATAATCTCTAACTTAAAAGAAACTGAATATTCTCTATTTATTTATAGTTAATTCAATAAGCCTATATAAACTCTCATTAGTTGCCTATTAAGACACACAATTTTAGCACAATATGCCTTTGATTTTCTTATTTAACAGTGAGTAATATAACTTTTTTTTAGGAAGTACTGTAACTTTTTTTTATACTATTACTTCCTTAAAAGAAAGTTTGAATACTTTGGTATTAGCACAATATCCTCTAATTATTATTATTATTAGTTTTTTTTACCAATAATGATTAATAATTAATAGCAACTTATGTCTCTTAACCAAGTGAGTTAAGGTGGTCTAGGATTCAAATCTTAATTGGTCTTTAAATATGAAATAAATCGTATTGGAAGAATAATACTGATATTGTGTACGTTCATAATCCTTGCAATAATTATTTATTAAGTCACTCTCATGCCAGGTACCCATGATATAAAATAATACAATATTTAAAACTATAATCATTCACATTTTTCTTACTTAAAATAACTATATTAATTTTCTTTTTGAGATAATAAAATAACCGTCCTTAATTTGTTCTTTTCTTTGCACTTGTCTTTCATGTTACCGTATTAAAAGAATGAATAGTAGTTGTATAACTGAGAATAATAAAATAGCAAGTGCGAACTCAATCCAAATCACAATGCAAACATGCATACTAGGACTTGGGATGGGTTCTTTTTATGGTTTTACAGTCATTACTTCTTTTCTTAACAAACAATTTTTTTCTGTATAAAAAAACAATCATGATATTTTTTTCTTAAAATTAATCAAATAAAAAAATTAAAATTATGTGATCTAAATGTTTTTAATTAAGGTAAATATATTTTTATTTTAAATTCTTATAAATATTTTATTTTGTTTCAATTCAATATTTTTCAAATGTGTATTTTTAGTCCGTCTTGTTAATTAATAATATAGTTTACTAAGTAATCATATTTCAAATAAAATGTCACACGAGCTATAAATTTATTTTAAGTATATTTTTATTTATGCAAATATATTAATTTTTATTTTTGTCTCTTTAATAATTATTTTTATTTAGCTTTGATGTAACATAAAGAGAAACATGTCTTTTTAGTCTATATAATTAATGATAGTTGATCAAGAGATATATTGACAACTAGAATGACATCCTCACTATCATGCCTTTAGAACATTCAACATTAGTAACAGCATCCTCAATTATTCCAAGTCGTCACACTATCCTGCAATTCTTTTGTCTCTTTCATTCACCATTTCTTCTTTGTTCACCGCAAGAAATTATAATTATATGGTCCCAGCTAGAATTATATATGCCTCAACCAATATTTTCTATAGTTAAGTTTTTTAATTACGAGAAAAAAATAATAACTAAGATTTTCTCAATAACTATACTAAATCTAAAATTAATATCATTAAATTTTTTTTATATAAAATGTTTTGAAATTTTGATTTTTTGCTTTTTTGGGGGGAGGAATTATCTAGCCGTCATATGATATCTAAAACATTCTCCAAAACAAAATCTTTATAATAAACCTAACAGAAAATATATCTAAAACTTTATCACTAAAATAAAAACACAACATAAATAACAACTACGATAACTAATTCAGCAATAAATAAAAAAAAAACTACAATAACTATTGGTGAGAGTGGTGCATAATGCATTCCAAAATAGCCTATGGGTACGTCTTTATAATTTAAAGCTCCAACAACAAAAAAATAAATAAACCAAGTGACATGTAAAAAAATTTCTTAGGTGAATGAAAGTCACTCATCGTGAACGAAATTAGCATTTGAACCAATGTATTGAATAACATCCATAGTCTCTTACTGAACAAATACTCCATGCTTTAAATTAGGCAAATATGATTCTTTTCTTAGATCTACAGGTGTGTCAGGTGATGCATATTTTTTCTTTTGGATCCCTTATATATTGCTTGGTGGTGCCCTCATTTTTTCTATATATAGAGAGAGAAATGAGAGAATGCATGGTAAGTACAATGAAATACTTCTCTTTATATAGAAGAAAGAGATAGTGCAAGAAAATTATAAATTTGTCCAAGGTGGGACTTCTTGAGTGAAATTAAGAGAATTGATACTATGATTATAATTAAATGACTTACTTTTGAGTTTTGAGTTATATTTTACCTAGATAAAAGTCAATTTTAATTCACATGATGGATATATATGAATTGTAGATACTTAATGATGTAAAGAATATTTCAAATAAATCAATATATTATCAAGATATGACTTTTTTTATGTTGTCCCACATAAACAATGGACTCATGAATCTATTTTTTCTTTAAAAAGATCTTACTTTATTTAATTACTTAGACAAAATTAAGTACTTCACACACCCTATTTTTAGTTTATCATACTTTATCAATTTCCCCTTAATTTGGGAAATTTTAATTTGGTATTGTTAAAAAAAATGGACCATAAAAAAAGTGGTAAAACTATATTATTGAATTCAATACTAAAATGGGTCAAAGCAATAATAATTGGATATTTTGTTTATTTTTATCAATTTTTTTATTCTTGACATTTTTATATTTTATTTATCTAAATAAATTTGAGTGTTGGTACAACAAATACAACTAATATTTTATAAAAATATTTTTTAAGTTTGTATAATCCCCTCTCTTTATAAATAAAAATAGTTAATTATTTTGAATATAATGAAAGTGATTTTACTTTGTAGGAGTTATTCTTTAACGAAGGTGTTTTTATGAATTTTATTTTTCAACAAGAGTATTTTTATATATTTTTCTTAACTTCTTTTCTCTCTCAATATATAGTTTTTTATCTTTATTTTTAAATTGAATTTCAATATTTTTATAATAAAAATGCATCAACACTTGAAATAACCTTATATCACAGTATAAATTATTTATCATAAATCTAAAATATGATTTATATGTTCAAAAACATTTATTCATTAAATTTTTTAATTATAATATACTTTATATATTCAAAAGTATTTATTTATTATAAAATAAATATTTATTCTAAATATGCATTGAACATATCAAAATAATATACTAATAATAACATGAATCACATGTAGCAAAGGATGCAGCATGATTCTTAATAATATACTAATAATAACATGAATCACATGTAGCAAAGGATGCAGCATGATTCTTTTTTAGACACAAATCTAAAGTTTTAATTATTGTCTAAAAGCAACATGTTAAGTTTGTGTTTGTGTTCTCAAGGATTTATTTGTAACGTTTTAATTTCTTTTGTTGTTTCTTGAATGTAGCCCAGATCAATAACTTAAGTTTTTGCTATAATTATAAACCAACGATTAGGGAAAAAGGTTAAAGGCACTAGAAAAAAACGTATCAAGAGAAAACGATGTTAGATACTCGCACTAGGGAGCAACTTGCCCCACATTGGAATATGGATAAGAACTTGCACCAAACAAGACGAGGGAATCGGAATAGGCTGAAACTGTGCAAGAACAAGTAGACATGGCAACGGGGCGGGGCGGGGCGGGGGCGGGTATTATATTCCCCCGCCCCCCCCCCCGCCTGTAAAACCCATCCCCGCCCCCGCCCCCATTCCCCGTCGGGTTTTAAAACCCAAACCCATCCCCGTCCCCGCTGGGGTCGGGTTTTCCCCGCCCCGCCCCTAAGAACAAGAACTAGAGAGAAATATATAAAAAAAAAAAATGTGTGCACAAGAGGTGGAAAAGTCAAAAGATAAAGTTAAGAATGAGATTACGTGCATGAGCAGCCAATTATTGAAAGTAGTTCCACATGAGGGAGCGTACCACATTTGAATGGACCTTTCCTTAGAGTCACGGTTACCCCAATGGCCTAATCCTTAATGATTAATCAGCAAGGTAATAATGCTGTAATTCCTCATATTAATTTGGAAATTAAATAGTATATTTTCTTAAGTAAAAATACTGATTAAGAAATTAGGAAGTAAAAAATCAATTAAAAAATATAACATGGGACATGGGTACATTAAAAAATTATGGTAGAAATACACTGATAAATTTTTTCGTATACTTTATTTTATTCCTTAAATAGTATCTAAAGAGAATATTTGTTATAACATTTTTTTTATTTCTATAATATTTTATTAATCATTTTTAATAATTTATAAAACTTATTAAATTAAAAACTATTCTGATGTGTCAAAAAGTCTTACATCATAGAGGATCAATATTAAGGTAGTTTATATACATTTTTTTCTATTACCTTATCGAAACAAATTTTAGATAAAATATTGATAATTTACCGAACTTCAAAGCAAATAATACTTTAAATATGGTGATTTGAACAAATTTACGGGCCTTAGAAGAAGACTTAGGTCATTCTTGCCTATTATAACCTAGAGCGATAGAGGATAGTTTATAATACTATTCTCTCTTAATCCATTAATATGTCTGATATAGTGATCTTAATTATGCTTGCTGATGGGAGATCAGAATAAAATAATAGTCATTTATCCTAAAATATAAAAAAATATTTAATATTTTTTATCTGTTAATTAGGAGAATTAATAAAAAATATATGATTATGAAAATTAGAACTATTTTCATGTTAATCACACTAGCATGTTGACATTTTCTTTTTCATTTCTTGATATCGTTCAGGGCATAGGGGATGGTTTCTGTTTTCGGTTGGTGGCGTGATATAACCATGTGCAATGTTTAGAGCACGCCATTGCTAACAGTTACCATTGTGAATCACGATCTAAATATCGCTTTTGTTATGTCAAAACAGTTTAAAAAATAAAAAATAAATCGCTTACAAATTGTTTAATATTTTTTTACAGAATTTTTTATTTTATTTTTATTGAACAAGTTGTTTAATAAGAATGACCGACAGTTCACCCTACCTACATTATTCAACTCTGAACTTATCTGATTAACAATTTAAAAATAAAATAAAATAAGATTATTCTCCTCAATAATTTTTTTTTATTACATCAGATTTCCAATTGTAGTGAGAAATGACTGTATATTTTAAAAATAAATAAAAACATGTTTGTATCTACATCTGACCATAAAAACAATCATATTACTTGTAGCTGCTTTTGGTAACCACTACAAGAAACCTGTAAGTAAAAACAGATTTTTTTGTAGTGTGGCCATAAAAAATAATTGCCCTTGTTTTATGAGTATAAAAGGACACGTCTCAATAAGAAAAAAATAAAGTTGGAGGATAAGACACCCCCAAAAGAAAATTACATAATTACAACAAAAAAACCTACAAAACCTATAAACAAAAATATTATAATTACAAAAAATTAACAGTCTGTAAATAATGATAGACCCAGAAATTTTGGATATATAATGAGTGTAAGATAATACGTATTATCTTAAGTTAGATATATATGGTTAAGTTAGATATATAAGATTGTGAAAATAAAATTAAAAAAATAATATACTTAAGTTAGATATATATGGTTCATTTTTTCTCCTTCTTTTGGTAAGGTGAATAAAAGTGTGATCATTACCACAAATTTTGGATATATAAGGAAGGGTCTAATTCAATCAATTGAATAAAGTGTATAAGTTATTTTAAGTTTTTTTTTATAGTGTCTTCAATTTCTATCGATAAAAAAGTGTGATGGTTACCATAAAAAATGATTGATCAATTTTATTTTGAAGATTTTTTATACAACAAAAATTAAATAGGACACAATTATATATATAATTAAATATAGTATTTTGTTTTATTAAACAAGTATCAAACATAAAACAATTGCAATACATTATAGTGATTTGTTATTACAACGTATATTTAAAGCTATAAAATTGATTGAATGATTAAAGAAATAAAGAAAAAGAGAAATATCACATATTTAATCCCTTTTAATAATAAAAAATTAACAATTAATATTTGTTGATAAAAAAATAATAATAATATCAATACACATATACTCATGTATCTTGTGGCCTACATTAAACGTATGAATTACACATAATGTATGCTTTTTATTACTTCGTATGGTGATTTATTTTATTTTATTTTGTGTAGATAGCTTTATAGGGATTTGATATATATATATATATATATATATATATATATATATGTTTGTGTTAGTGTCTTTTTCTCTTTCACTAAATTTAAAACTTTTTATTTTGTGATCTTTTTGACTTCATTTGATACAAGGCCTCCTTTCATTTCTTTTATGAACATTTGAGTTACTTATTGGTGTGTATGAGAAAATGACCTAAGACAAGTCATTTCTTATTCTTTAGCGTACACAAACATACGCACGTGTATACACACATACAAAAATAAAAATACTAATCTTAACTGTTAAATTAAAATATTAAAAGTTCAATTAAACTATTATGTAAGACACGTGTGAGAATGAAAATAATTAATATCAAACGATTGATTAAAATGGAAGGACCAGATTAAAATACTTAAAATTCAATTAAAATATCATGTAACACATGAAAATGAAAATGATTAAACTGAACCATTAGGTTAAAATAGAAAGACTATATTAAAATACTTAAAATCAATTAAAATACCATGTAACAACCAACAAATCGTTGGTTCAAGTGGTTCTGAACTTGGTCTCCTTAAATAAGGTCTCGGATTCGAATCTTGTGGATGAAAAAAACGTGGTTGAGAGGGGAGACTCCACTAAAGGTAGTCAGTTAGATATGCAATCAAATCTGCTATGATGAAAGAAATGACTTCCATGTTGAAGTACAATACACATTATCCTATCAGCATGGACTTTGCATGAAGAAGAGACGTGCATTTAATGCAAGCATCAAATGCTCCAACAGACTCAAAACATTAGACGAAGAACAGAGTGAAGAATTCAATCGTTGAGAGATAATGGATACTTGAAGATGAAGATTATATATAGAATAAACTTTGAAGAAACAAGATGTGAATCATCTACGTGAATCATTCTTTCATTCTTTTTTGTAAAGCTTTCTGTAAAATCTTGTAAAGATACAAAGTTCTCAAAATACCTTGTATACTTTGAGAGAGAAAACTAAAAGTGGTATATTAGTCTATTAGATTATTATACTTAGTCAATGAACAATCTTTCAACAAATTTTTTTAATTTGTTTAGAGCCAACAATGATTTGGTAGGATAAAGAATATTGGTTTTAAGTTAAGTTTGAGGTAGAGCTTGCAAGTATAATAGCCAAAATTGATAGTGAATAATACTTGTAACTTTGATAAGTTAGTGGAAACTTGGTGATTGCCAAAAACTGGATGTAGTCTTGAGGTTGAAACAAACCAATATAAATTTTTTGTATGCTTTCTTGTTTAATTGACAAAGAGTTTTGAATTTTTTTTAGATCTTACATCTTCTTTCTAAAGAAAATTATTTTTCTTGTCATCTGATCTTTTAATATTTATCAGACAATAAATGTGTTTTATAGTCTTAATTCTTGTGTTATTTGCTTCTACAAGAATGTCCTTTTGATGAGGATCAATGTCTTCCAGGCTGTGGGCTTTTTTTATTCTTCATAGGACTTTGACAGATCCTAGGACAATATTTTCTGTAAGAAAGAATCTCAGACACAGAGTATTGAATGAAGGTCTTAAATACACTACTTAAATATTATATCAGATCTTCTTATGAGTGTATCATTTCAAAAATTCAGACACACAAAGACAAATCATGATCTGATAGCATATCAAATATAACTTTTATCATTTGTATTTATTTGCATCCAATCAAAATAATTAGGAATCTTGATTCGTCTTTAAGACATAAATGTCTTTTAACTTAACAATCTTCCCTTTTTTGATGATGACAAACAAACACAAATGTAAAAGTTAAAGACATATATATGATATATATATATATATATATATATAATGATAGTTTAAGTGTAATGTTAGTCTTATTAGATGCAATATATAGAACATTAAGCATCATAAGACTTTAAGATGAAGTTATTTCATCAGAAAAGTCTCATTTTATTCATCAAAAGCATATTACATATATAATAGATGAATAAGAAAAGCATAAAAGTTTAAAGATGTAAGACAAATCTCCCCCTCAGACAATGCGCTCTCCTTCAACGTATTTATCTTTTGCTTTGGTTGCATTCATAATCTCTTTACTTCTTCTCCCCTTTTTGTTTGGCAGCTTCTTCTTCCTCTTCAAGCTTACGAAAGAATTTGTCCCCAGATTCGTCATCAAATAAAATGTCAAAGAGAGCGTCAACACATTTCTTAAAAAGGTGCTCTCTAAGGGCTTTCCGCCTTTTGGCTTCTCTTTCAGCATAAGCCTGATCATGAAGAGCTTCAGCAAGCGCCTCTTGAGTTTTGATTAGGGTTGTCTCAAGAAATCTGACATACTCTTGGGATGGAGGAGGGTCGTTGTAAACTTCCTTGGCCATATCAGCAGCAACAGGGACCTCGTCATCAGAATTCACCTCTTCAATGATGGGTTGTACGTGATGAATGAAGGTGAAAGTTCAGTATGGAGGCTAAACATTAAATGAGAAATTGTGCTCAAAACAACAAAATTTATCTTCCATTGACAGACACGGTTGGATGGTCAAACAACCACAAAAAAATTGTGATTGTTAGTCTAAAAGCAATAACCTATCTTGTGATGAACTCCATCTTATGGTGGCTTCTCCTCAATTTCCAAACCAGAGCAATAGGCTCCAAGTCTGTAATACCTTTGTAGAGCTCGCCACTCCTTGCTTGTAAGTTCCCGATTCTGATGCAAATCAACTACTTCATATTTGAAGAATCTGCTTGGTCTTGCTTTAGCATAGTGTGTTGGGGGTGCATCTTCAATCATCTTCTCCTTGCTCTTGTAGAAATCTGCCTTAGAAATTAGAATTGGCTTGTCCACTGGTAATTGGAACTTCGTTCCAAAGTGTGCAAGACACAAAAATTGAGAGCCTATAATGAAAGAAGTGACTTCGCTATTGAAGTACAAGACACACAATCTTATCAGTGTGAATGTTTTTTGAAGAATGGATGAGCATTTAATGCAACATTAAATGCTCCAACAAACTCAAGATATCATACAAAGAACAAAGTGAAAAATCCAATCATTGAGAGACAACAAATACTTGAAAATGAAGACTATATATAAAAGAAGCTTTGAAGAAACAAGATACGAATCTAATACGCGAATAATTCTTTCTTGTAAAGCTTTTCATTAACTCTTGTAAAGATACAAGACACTCAAAACATCTTGTATACTTTGAGAGAAAAGACTAAAATTGTTAAGTGATATGTTTGTCTATATTAAACGATCATACTTTAGTCAGTAAACAATCTACCAACAAATCTTGTTGATTTGTTTAGAGCCAGCAGTGGGTTTGGTAGGACAAAGAATACTGGATTTATGTCAAACTTGGGGCAAAGCTTTAAGTGTAATAGCTAGAAGTTTTCAGAGACAGTAAATAATATATGTAACTTTGATAAGTTAGTGAAAACTTGGTGGATTCTAAGAATTGAGCGTAGTTTTGAGGTTGAGACGAATTAATATAAATTATTTGTGTGTTTTCTTGTTTAATTGACAAAGGATTTTGAATTTGTTTTTAAATCTTACATTTTCTTTCTAAAAAAAAATTATTTTTCTCATCTAATCATTTTATATTTGTCAGACAAATAACGTGTTTTATAATCTTTAATTTTTTTAAATTTCTAAAAATATAATTCAACCTCTCTTTTGTATTATTTGCTTCTACAAACAATTCTAGTGTTGTTATGGTAATACGGAAGCAATAGTGACAACAACAATTATAAGGCTAAATTATGTTTTCATTATCATAAAATTGGAAATGTATGTTTTCCATTCTTGCAAAAAAATTAGTACGTTTTTCATTCTTGTAAAATTAAAATTATAACTTTTTGTATCCAAATCTACAATTACATATATAAAAAAAAGGTTATACACACAAATTCAGATATTCAAACTTTGTTCTTAACAAAAAAAAATTATATATTTTAATTTTATAAAAATAAATAATATGCTAAAAAATTTACAAAGACAAAAAAACGTAGATTTTCAATTTTATAAGAAAAAATATATATATTTAGACACAATTACAATGATGTTACTATATATATATATATATATATATATTTGTTTTCATCTATCCAAATAGGGAAATATAATCCTAGGCAAAATAAGAAATGACAGTGTGTTGGATTGAACTCCCAGAATAATCACAATCCTTGACAATGATAAAAAAAAAATATGTAGTTACTACACTCACGTAATAATCACCCGATCCAAATCTTGGACAAATTAACAAGCATTGTTTTTCCACTTCTGCCAAGGTGAATGTCTTTTCTCTAATCACATGTCGTGAGGATTCTCCTCATCCTATGCCGAATAATCTTTTATAAAATAATCTACTGCCCTACTGTACAGAATCGACCAGTGTCTACAGGAGGGTCAAACTAATTATACAATTTAAGAGATCGACAGGTAAGAAAAAGAAAAAATAAAAAAGTAATGAAAAGTATTATAATCTGTATGTCATTGCTCACTTTTCATATTCAAATAAGGCTCCTCGGTGGAAATAAATCCTATGCAGTTTCGAAACAGCTGGTCTCGGTTATAATTTTTTTTTTGTTACAATATATTTTTTCTTGTCCTTATTATAGATTCAATTTAGAAAAGAAGAATATGGGTTCGATTCTCTGTTAATAAAAAATTAATGATTAATAACTAATATTTTTAAATAAAAAATATAAATTTCAGCCTTTAGATAAAAAAGAGTTTAATTTATGTTCCAAACTTTAGTCGATCATATGATTCGTTTTGGTAATTGTTGAGATGTCATGATTTATTAGTCTTGATGGGTCACGAAAGAAAGTATCTATAAATTATTATTGGTCTCTTATTGCTCTCGACTCTTAAATAATACAAGAATTTTGATGTACTAAAATAATTTAAATATATTGTTAGTATAATTGTTTTGGCTAAATTAATATTCACATGGTCCCTTATCTTTATTTTAGATTATAATTTTGTCTTTTATTTTTTAAAAGGTAGAAAATGATCTCTTATCTTTATTTTATATTGTAATTTGATATTTTATTTTTTAAAAAGTACAAAATGGCCCCTTATGTAATTTTTTAATAGCATGTTTATCCAAAAAAAAAACTAAAAAAGACATCACTTCAAGGATTACTCCATCCATCTCCAAATATAAGATTCTTTCAATTATTTCACACCTTTTAAAGAATTTAATTAATGTAATTGATAGCATTAAATTTATTAATAATTAGTATTATTTTACCAAAATTACCCTTAAGTTTATTTGGACTTATAATCTATCCTTTCACTTAATTGTTTTCATACATAATTAATAAATGTGTGTTGCTCTTTTTATCAATCCTTAGAAGAGATAATATATTTATCTTATATTTGAATAAAATAATTAATATAAAATAAAAATTAAAAAAAGTCTTATAAAAATGATAAATAAAACTGAAAAATAAACCTTATATTTAAAAATGAAAGGAAAATCTACTATCATTTTTTTATAAAGAAAAAAGATAGTGTCGGACACTTGGTGGGCTGTAATAATTTTGTCCATGTAAGGCATGTAAATGGGCTAAGGAAGGATGATATTTATAATCAGTCACTTGTTTCAATTATTAAGCAATGTGAGATTTTTTTTGTACGTTGATATAATTTCTATATATTATCGGTGTAATTTTTTATGTTATTAATCAATGAGAAATTATAATATAAATAAATTTTAAATAATTATTATAAAAATATAATATCTATTATATATAACAAATTGTAATTAAATAACCGTATAAATTTATTTACATTGTTAAGAAATAGTGGTAACGAGAATGAAACTTAAATTTTCATGCATCTTACCCAATATTTTACATCTACCCAGAATTTTACCAAACTAACCTTTGTGGGTTATTTACATTGTCAATGTACAAACTATTACTAATAATTTCCATGATACTTTTTATAATTTATTTTTTATCTTTTTGTTTGTTAATTATTGAATTTAATTAGAATATAACAATATTTTAAAAAAATTATATAGTGACATCTAGTTACAATGAGTCATAATAATGATTTTAAAATGATTATCACTAAAACACATTAACAGTATATACAGGAAATTAAATTAAAATATTCACACTTTTGTTCATCTTCTACTTATATATAAAAAGAGTTTTAATAAAAAAAATATTTGATTCAAATGATACTGGTCAATTTTTAAAATAAAATTTTAAATTTAAGTCTTTTGAATAAAAAAATGTGATTATGAAAAAAGATTTTATTAAAGATGATCAAACAATTCTATAACAAAAATTAATCACAAATAAAGCCAATGAATACCGATACTAATAAAAAAAAAAGTGTAAAATTGTCTTAAATATATAATTTTCCCTTTTCTTCACTATCCTATTCCGGTTCCCCGTAGAGTTAGAGTTCCATTATATTATTATTTTGATATGTCCTCAAAATGTCAAAGTGATCTATTCCTAACCATCATAGATCTTGATTATTCGTTAAAACTGTGAGCGCACGTATATTTTAAATTCAACAACGTGTAGATACTTTGATCAGAACAAGTCTAAAAGAAAAGAAAATACACTTATTTCTACTACATTAGGGGCCATGCGGAGCCCAACGAAAGTAACCTTGACGTGAACGCATCTCCAGATTCATCTCCTGCAATATTTTTCGTAGTCCCTTCCTTTCTCTCTCCCGTTTGGTAGAATAAAATAAAATGAAAATTTTGAATTAAAATAAAGTATAAAATATAAGTTGTGTCACATTTTATTGTTTATTTTATACATTTTTTAGTTTTCTTTTTAACTGCAAACGATGAATCCTAAATAAATGTTTGATTTTCAATTTTGATAGTCAAAAATAATTTTGCTAAGAATCAGAATTCTTACTTTTATTTTTATTTCATTTTCATGCAATAAATCTATATTAGAACACACACAAATCAAACATAGTGTGATACGTTCCTGCTAACTTCATCGACAACTTTATAGAAATTATGAATTGAGGATTCACATAACATTCCTCCTCTGGTCCTATCTGAAAGCATATTTGATTTGACAAAGATTAAAACAGTTATTTGAAGGCGGCCATAGACAGACACAGCCAACCTCAACAGTGTCTCTTTCGGAGCCTACCATTATTATTGAAAGAATACTATTCTTTCTTGCTGTAAAAAAAACAACGTTGAAAAGATTCGAACAACTGGCTATCTAGCTAGCTCGTGAGTCATGTCCCACGCTTACTAATTAGTAGCTTTTCTTCTCTTCTCTTCTCTTATATATTCCCTCATACTTTTCCACTTAAGTACCATTCTTCAGTACTTCCTTAATTTGCCACCCTAACCTCTGATTTATTATTCTCTTCCCCTTTCTATCTCCCTCTGCAAAACGCATTAAATGGGTCGGCTTAATCTCCTACTTGTTTGGTCACTCTCATTAACACTGTCCCTTTATTATCTACACCCAATCTCTGCTCAGCTCAGTCCAAACCACTATGCTAAAACATGCCCCAATCTTGAAAGCATCGTTAGACAGGCCGTTACACAGAAGTTCCAACAAACCTTTGTCACCGTCCCGGCCACCCTTCGTCTCTTCTTTCACGATTGCTTTGTGCAGGTAACTTTTTTTTAATGACAAATATTAATTTATTAGAATGTTAGTTTTATTAGTAGATGTGATTGAAACCGTCAACTTTTCTATCTTCTCTTTTTTCTTAATCATCCAATCTATAACTCAATTTCATACCCAGATAATGCCAATTGTTGCAATCATGCTCGCAGTTTAATCGCGATCCTTGACATTGCACAAGACTGTGCTAGCTGCAATTGTTTTCCTAAAGTTAAAACCAATAACAAAACAAATTCTACAAATTTTTGAAAAATTGTCACTAGAATTTAGTTACGCAAAATTAGTAATTGGGAAAAACAATTTTCCATTACTAGATTTAGTAACTAATTAATTTTAATTTTTTTTCTAGTATTGCAGTCATGATTGGTGGTAAAAAGTATAATTAAAAATCCTGACATTGCGACCGAAATGGCAGTCGCAAACAGTTTTTAAAAGCCTTGTTGATTATTTCTTGTTGAACTGATCAGTGTTCTAATTTTTGTTGTGTGTGCTGTGTTAAAGGGTTGTGATGCTTCCGTTTTGATAGCATCCACCGGAAACAACCAAGCAGAGAAGGATCACCCAGACAACCTGTCTTTGGCGGGTGATGGGTTTGACACAGTGATCAAAGCAAAGGCTGCAGTAGATGCCATCCCTCAGTGCAGAAACAAAGTCGCATGTGCTGATATTCTGGCCTTGGCCACCCGTGATGTTATTGCACTGGTTAGTTCTTCAATGACTCCAATGCTGATATTCTGGCCTTGGCCACCCGTGATGTTTAACACCTTCAGAAAGTGGGCATTTATCCAATTTAATTTCTTTGAAGATTGGTTAAAATTAACTAACAAATGCATGTGGGTGTATATGTGTAGTCTGGTGGACCTTCATACACGGTTGAATTGGGAAGATTTGATGGTTTAGTTTCGAGAGCTTCGGATGTGAATGGGAGGCTTCCACAGCCAACGAACAATTTGAACCAACTGAATTCACTGTTTGCGGCAAACGGCCTCACCCAAACTGACATGATTGCTCTCTCAGGTAATCTCCGTGCAACTGTTTGCAAATGGGTCCCATTTGCGTTTGTGCTCGTTCTTGGGTCCTTGTTAGAGTGGTTGATATTTGATAATGTATCTTCTCATTTATGTTATTGCAAACTATAGTCAAATTACGAGATAATGATTCACGAGCGAAATACTACACGCTAAGGCAAGGCCGTTTGGCTAATTATTTAGGCTTAATAAAAGAAGAGGTGGTTGGGGGAGAGAATTTATTGTATGGCTCTTAATACTTGATTTTATCAATTTTAATTGTTTTTTTTTTTTTAAAAAAAAACAGTAGAGACTATAAATATGTAGTGATGTCATTTCATATAATAATTTCTAAAGAGAGGGGGGACAATACACATTTAAGTAGTTTGGTTGATAGAGTAAATTTAGTAGGTGATTTAGATAATCTTGTGTTTGTAGTCTTAATTAGTATTTATATGATATATACTTAATTTTTTCAATTTATGAATAAAAATTAATAACACTTAATTGTGTATCATGTAGAAATTTGTAAAGATCCTAATAGTCGTGTGCTGTTTAATAATTTCTCAGAATTTAAATCAGTTTCCTTAACATAGGTTTCTAATTGTGATCTAATTTTCATTTTATCCTTGATGTAGGCCTTTAATTAAATAATATGTTTCCTAAACGCCAATTCTTAAATGTATTTAAATATGTAAAAGTGAAAATCCTTAAACAATTACAAAGTTTAAAATAAACAATCACTTGTTATCATTTAATTAAAAAAAAAACTTGATGGCATAAACGTGAAGACCTTGTTCTAAATTTTATCTTTAAAAGTGAAATTTATAAAACAGTATTTTTTTAAAAATCTAAAATTATTATTTTTATTTTGAAAATATTTTAAACATGATTTTCATTATTTTGTTCTATAAATGTTCAATGATAAAATAATGTAGTAGTAGTAAGAGATTCGTGTATTAAATATAATAAAACACAATCATTTGTGAATCAGAAGCCACTGAATCAAACAACATAGAAAACCGAGCTTGACGCTTGTGAGCTTGCATGCAAGTTGCACAGCCCAAACAGCAGCCAGAAAAAGAAGCCTCGCGTTCAGATCTCAAACCTTTATCAAAAGCGCTTATCCAAATGCTAACCAGTTTTTTTAAACATGGTCAAACAATTAAAAGAAAAAAAAGTTTTATTAAGATGTATAAAATTATTTGTTTATAATTTTTTTTTTTGCATTTTTTATAATAAATATTTTTTCAAATTTTTTAATAATACTTTTAGGATACTGTTTAACAAAATACTACGTTTATTTCCTCCCTCTATTAACTTGCTTAATTGTCCTTTTTTTTTTTTTTTTTTTTTTTTTTGCAGGTGCTCACACCCTTGGATTCTCCCACTGCAGCAAGTTCGCCAGTAGAATATACAGTACGCCAGTTGACCCAACACTGAACAAGCAATACGTAGCCCAATTACAACAAATGTGTCCAAGGAACGTGGATCCTAGGATTGCCATCAACATGGACCCAACCACTCCTCGTCAATTCGACAACGTTTATTACCGAAACCTTCAACAAGGAAAAGGTCTCTTTACCTCGGACCAAATCCTCTTCACGGACCCAAGGTCCAGAAACACCGTTAATTCCTTCGCTTCTAGTAGCAACGTTTTCAACTCCAACTTTGTGGCTGCTATGACCAAATTGGGTCGTGTTGGAGTTAAGAATGCGAGAAATGGGAAAATTCGTACCGATTGTTCTGTTCTTTAAGTTAAGGCTTTAGTTGAACATATAAAGTCGCAAACAGTGCGTGTTTTGGAGGTGAACAAAAAACACACACACACACACACAAATTGCAATTTTATTGCAGGGAATTTGCACTGGGTAGTTTAGATTGATTGTTGTTAATAAATTTGTTTGCGAATAATTTGGGAGTTGTAATTTGAATGTTCGGGAAGGGAAGGGTAAGGTTGAGTTTTTATTTGCTGTATTGTTTCCAAATAATTCAAAGTCCTCCGAAGTTAAGAACTTAGAATTGTACATATAAATAAATGTGTTACCCAAGAGGGGGGGGGGGGGGGGGGGGGGGGGGGGGGGGGGAGGGGAGGGGAATCAATAAATATGGATTTTAGATTACTTTAATCTCTGTTGGTTTTTAATTATCATTTATATTAAACTTTTAGATCAAATAATGACATGCAAATACTGTTTTAATATTAAGTAACTTTCATTAAGAATATATACAATTTAATAAAACTTATATTTGCAATTGTTTAAATTAAAAGTTTGACTGAATTCGATTTTTCTTAAATAAGGTCTTAGGTTCGAATTTTGTAAATAAAGAAAATGTAATTGGAAGAAAAAAAAAACCCCACTAAACCAGCCAGGTTTCCTGAAATCTTACCAATAACATGATTAGAAAAATTAAAAACATGATGCTAAATCTTTTTTTTAAAGAATAGTTAAAGTGTTGTCTTTATACCGCTCTCAGCCAGGATAAAGAACTGACAACTAACTTCTACTCCCTCAAAAGCACACCGTAGATGAATAGGATTTAACAACGTATTCTTTTCATTTTAATTTAGGTTTTCTTGATAGGCATTGAAAGCTGTTGATTTATCCACTATCAATTTTCTTACAAATTATTTACCAAAACAACGCACACAAGTGCAAGACTACATAATATTTGCAGACCAATCTGTATTAAGTATCATTTCAATCGATTTCAAAACCATGGGAATGATCTTATCTTTACATTCAGACTCCTTTATTTTCTATATATAAAACAAAAACAATTCCATCACCCCAAAATTAAATGAAATAAAAAACAACTTCGTGCACAATAAGAAAATGACAACTTGAAATGCATTTACCATAACGTTGGCCATCAACATATAACAAACAAAGAAGCACAGAATAAAATTCAAAGTGGGGTGGGGAAACAAACACAAGGGCAACATCAAAACAAATGATATTTTCAAGCACAAAAACGTAGTGACATCTTTTTAGCCAAAAGATCAAATAATAAAAATGATGAACGAAGCTTTCTTGGTTTATTAAGTATAAAATGTTAACAATCAAGCCACAATGGCTCATCAATCATTATGTCTATTAACCCCAGGAAATCACGAAAGGAATAAATTGAAATTGGGTCAAGGGTATATTGAAATTCAAACTCATGCATTTCGTATATGTAGAGCTTTGTCTAAAATCCCTTCATTAGTTGAGCCAACCTGAGTAGGTGAGGTGAGGGTAGTCTAAACAAATCATCTGCATACCGATCTGGTTTGTTCACCTTATAATATGTGCAATGGCATGCTCCATTTGCAGATTCATGCAAGTTGAAACTATTCAACAAAAATCATGTAGGATGTCACAATATTGCTGACAGTAAGACATATACACAAACTTAAAGGGATATGTTGAAACCATGTCAAAAAATAAATCTCGACGAGTATTTTGACACCCCAATATTTCAAATACTCCACCAATAACTCTTATTTCTCTCTATCTCTCTCTTCTTATCACATCATATCACCTATCATACCTATATTTTTCTCTCTCTCACTAGTCTACTAGCATTTGGGTGTCAACATATTTTTCCAATCCCCACTTAACAAAATCTGCCAACATGCTCCAAGGAAAATTGTTAGAAGACCCACTACACAACTAGATAACAAACATAAGTGGTGAGTGAATTGTCATCAAGAAAAACTCACTAGTCTCCAAATATATATTCCAAAAAGAATGCTGGTAAATTCCTCGGGTACAGCCGTAGGATACACACCTATATTCTGCTCATATGTTGAATTCTCCATCACATGTGATGATGAGTACTGTTACAAGGACTCATGGAATCACAAATGTTATGGCATGTGAAAAGAATTTATATACACTGTCAAATTCTCCATTACAAGCCACAACTCAGTGTCACAATGAGAACTGTTGCAAAGACTATTGGAATCACAAATAATATAGCATATGAGAATTATATACTCTTAAAACAACAAATTTGAGAAACAAGATAGAAACCATCTAACTCCTATATTATAAAGTAGGATACACTGCCAGAAGTATAAGACTCTCGCTCCCTTCACTCTTGATTAAATATTCATAATATTTTCTCTCTTCTCTCTTTGAATATGCACTTCACAAACTATCCCATCAACTAGTCCATAAATTTCCCTCAACCATCTCAAACTTCCTTTTATCTTTTTACTTGTATATGTGATCTTCTTAACAACCTATCTTTTTCACTCTATCTTCTTTTATCTCTATTTCTGAATTGAATTTCAATAGTTTATTTTTAAAAAATTATCAATAATTAAAAATAATCTTATATCGCAATTTCAACCATTCATTGTAAATAGAAAACATAATTTATATATATTCAAAGATATTTATTTTTTAAGAATTTAATTATAATTTAATTTATATATTATAAATTATTTATTATTAAAAAATTAACTGTGTACAAATAAACATTTAAAATTACACTTTGCCAATTAATGTACTTTGCCAATTATCCATGTACACAAGCTGCTTCCTCTGTCTAACAAGAAAAAGTAACAGTATTTCATTAAACTTAAATATTCTAAATTAAGATTGCTGTTACAAATTTAAGATAGGTGTCTTATCATGACCATCATGCACCTACCACAAAAATAAAATGCATTAAATGAACAAGGATGTAAGTTGAATCTAAAAGACTATAGTGTTAAATTCACATGTTAAGGACCTTGGACCATCAAATACAACTAAAGTGTGAAGAAGACCCAAACAAACTACTTCAAATCCAGGTCAAAGCATTTGATTGCAAATTCATGTCTTTTATACACAGCAGAAAGATCACATTTGTACTTCTTGGGTTTATTGCAAGAAATTCAATTAGAAAGAATCACACCACTTCTACCAACTGTTATATTATTAATAAATTTATTATGATCCAAACTTAATTGGTGTATGGTGTTTCGGAAGATGAAGAAATTGGTGGGGCCTTCCATTTTTTTTCATTCTCTATTATTTGGACCTCTAAAAATTGCAGAGAGCAAACAAAGACAAGAAATTGGTGTGTGGTGTTTCCGCAGATGAAGACCAATTTGCATGTAATTGAAACGAACTAGAAGGAAGACTTTTTCATGCATGACCTTTATACAAGCAAACACATAAGATGCTATAATGTCCTACATGCACATTAATGATACTCAGAACTCAGAACAAAACAGAATGTGTTTGTAATGGAAAACTGAACATGAGCTTTACAAAACAAAATCCAATACAGTGAAGAAATAACCTACCTATATCAAGAAGATATCCCATTTTTTAACTAAATTTTATTCTTATGGTAGCTAATGATTTTATAATTTAATATCTCATAATGTCCCAAACCAAATTTCTAAACACTGAAACCTATACAGATTGCAGTCAGCAGATCAAAACTTCTCATATTTCCACTTGCGTATGTCAGCAATGTTGAGTGAAAAATCAATAATAGATTCAGGAATGACTTACCTATTCCAATTTCATTACTTTGAGGAAAATTCAATTTTATAGCTGGCATCAGTACAGTGTTGAAACTGTCTTGGTTCAATCTTCTAATGCACGTAGACAAACCTTCTCCAAATTTAGTGACCAATCTTCCCCTAATATAGTAGGATTCAACTCTACTGCTGTTCTAAAGTCAGATATAGATACAGAAGCAGATCTAATTGGCTTTTGCACACATCTTCTCAGTGGTAGTTCATTCAAACCAGGTTGTATTGGACCACTGAACTTATTTACAGACTTTGAAGCAGCTAAATCCAAACAGGGCTTTATCAATCTTTTGAGGTAAACATCAAGTGCATTATTTAACAAGCTGGCTGCATCCGTTGAGATCTTAAGTCCTTCTATTTCCAATTTCTGCTCCAACCTTTTTGTCAAAGAACATGTATGAGGTAGCTGAGCAATGCTTTGACAGGTATCACTAACAGTACCAGATGATAATCCTTGGGATAAATATTTTGGCTGTGGTCTTCTATTGTAAGTGGGAATAGCAAGAGGTGCTTGAATAGGACTCTTTTTGAAAAGGTTCAGGATTTCATAATCCTGATCAACCTCCTCCCCATCTTCCACAGAAAGAGGAAGTCTACTACCTGCAGATTGAAGATTAACAATACTTTGCTGTTCATGAATTTTTGGGACTGAATCCTCACACCCAATGCTGTTGTTCTTCCCATTAGGACCAAGAGGGCTTGGACGGTCCCTGGATCTGCGATCACGCAAATTTGGAGTCCTGCCTTTTCGAGGAGATTGAGGAAAATCCTTGCACAGTATCTGAAGGTTGCTACACCCATTTGGCGTTTTCACGTTCAAAGAACTTTCTACTTTGCTTTCTCTTGACCCGGCTGTCTTGGAGAGACATGCTTTTCTCAAGATTGACTTGAGAAAATGATTATGAAGAGGGACATTTTCTCTCCCAATAGTTGCTATGCAGACCCTATCAAACTCATGTTTGCTAATTTTGAAACTCAGAAATCTCTCCAGAAGATTAAAGTACTTGCGTGTTTTCACACTACCAAGCCTCCTTTCAATTTGTAACTTTTGCTCTATCGTGTCTGCAGGAGAAAAATACCGTGCTGCCGGCATAATGCTTCCCCAAGTTATCACAGCTGCAATCAAAATCAAACCATCATACAATCAAAACTCATACAGCAAAAATTCATAACGTAATTGGAACACTGTTATAGCCTTATAGGGGATATCTCAGCTTCACGACTTAAGTCAGCATCAGTTAGGTGCAACTTTTATAGGGGATAAGCCAACTGTGTAATTGGTTCCAAATTCGTTAATTTCAGCTATAAAAATAAACCCATACAAGGCATAAAAATAACCAAAACCCAAAAACTCAAAACTTCAAATTTAAAAACAAAATATCCTACAATTAATTCGCAAAGTCGCTACCAGTTAAGAGAACAATTGGCACTAATTCAAATCGGAAAGGCGGTTTTGCTACTTCAAAAAATTCAAATCGATTGCCGGAGCAATAGAGAACGAACCAAAACGCGCGAAATTGATCAAGGAATCGAAAACTAACAAAACTCAATAAAGCGGGAAAATAGAGAATGCAAAAATCTCGGCTTTGATACTTCAAATTGATAGTTGGAGCAATAGAGGACGAACCTGAATGCGCGAAATTGTTGATCAAGAATCGAAAACTCACTCAGAGCACCCAATAACACTAAAGCAGGAAAAAAAAAAAGGAAAACGAAGCGAGCGGTGAGAATGCAAAACCTTGAAATTTGAATTGAGAGAGTGAAGAGAACGTTTGTAATTGCAATCAGTGGATGAATAGTACAGTGGAAGCTATTGCTTTGGGAAGTGCAAGAAGAAGAAAAAAGGATTAGGGCTTGTAGTTGTTGCCAAGGATAGAGGAGAGAGGGCCACCTTGACCTTTCCGAAGCTTCCAAGTTCCAAGTCGTAATTTGGTCAAAGGCACGTGCTTTTTGCAATAGGTTAAGACGTGAGAGTTTAACACTTTAACTACATATATATGACGCCAAACATTGAGGTTCCTACTACTACCTGTGTGCCAAAGCCAAAAACAATTAACGATCCATAACTCTTATCTACTATATTATATATATATATATATATATATATATATATATTATTTTTTATTTATGAAAAGAGTAGACATATGAAATTTTATTTTTAACCTTTTCAGTTGATTAATGACACTTGACAACAAATAGAGACAAAATGGTAATTGAACATTAAATTTGTTAATTGCACTCCCTTTTTAATAAGTGCTCTCCAATATTCACAAATTAAAACTTGCTAATTGCACACTCTTTTATATTCACAAATTAAAACTTGCTAATTGCACACTCTTTTTATAAATATACTCCTATATTTTTAAATTAAAACTTGCTAATTGCACCCCTTTTTGATAAGTAAATTAATATTTTCTTTTAAATCTTAAATACTCATTATATCATTTCTTTCATTCATCTCACACGTTATCTCTTTAATGTGTAACCAGTGGTATTACCTGTGTACGCAGGGTATCGTACTAGTCAGTTACAAAAATACAAAATCCCAATATTATTTTAATCTTTCCTTTTGAAAAAACTTTAAACCAGTGGTGATATAGTAATTCCTCTCTTATTTACTTAACAACTGTTTAGAAAAATGTAGTGATTTCCTTTCATTTTATGTTATGATTTTCACAATCTCCTACTTTGGATCCTTCATATTTCTCAATATTGTTGGTTTCATCTCAATTGACTTAGTCTAATTATTGACAGGTTTGCACAGGCCTAACAAGAGATACAGTCTTAAGTTGATTCATTGTTTAAGGCATAATTTCAACAGATGTATATTATCACAAGAAGAATAAATTATTATTGGACTCCACTTCTTTCTTTCTCTTATTAATTTACTTGACAATTGTCTAGAGTGCACTGGTCTCCTTTCCTTTTATGTTATGATTTTCACAATTTTCTCCTTTAGGGCCTTCATATTTCTCAATATTGTTGATTCTCACCTCAATTAGTTGAGTCCAATTATTGGAAAGTTTGCAAAGGTGTGACAAAAGATAAAACCTTAAGTGAATCAATTGTTTATAGCCTGATTTCAACAAAAGTATATTATCACAAGAAGAAAAAATTATTATTGAACTTCACTTCTTTCTTTCTCTTATTTTTGCTTCACATTCATTTTGTCATTAATAAACTATGCTAGATCTTGAAGTTTTTTAAATATCTTTCCAGTCTAGATGATATGTTGTCTTAACTACCTTTTTAAGAGTTATGTGTATTCAAATATTTTCCTTGTCATCTTCTCTCTTTTGTCAACTCTGAAACATTCTTCTTTTCTGATGTTCTCCATCTTCTCACCATTTTTCTCTCTTCTCTTACGTTCTTCATTCACTCAATTTATTTTTTCTCTCTTCTAAAAATAAATCAGTGAAATATCTTTTTATTTCTCCATTAACCATTCAACATCGCAACCCTAACTGAAGATGCCTTTGCCAGCCACTGTGACTACAACTTCTTCATAATTTTTTCATGATTTATAGTGATATGTAGCAACAAAGGTGAACAATTTTCTTAGTTTTTATTTTCTTGGTTGATTTTGTTTTGGCCTAATTACTTTCCTTGTTTTTTTCTCCTTCATCAAGATTTCTCTAATATTGTTAATATGGAATAAATTTGTTAAAAAGGTTTATTTGATATGGCCTATCGGTTAAAGTATTTTATGGAAAAAGATACTAAACGGGTCTTTATAAGAATAGATGATAATTGGTGAATTTTTAAAATATTTATTCAATTTTGCTCTACACTGATTTATTGATTGTAAATTATGTGTTTGATCAAATGTCAAAATGACATTTTTGGGTATGTTTCTTTATTTCACATTTCACTTTTGAATTTATGACACTTTTGAGATGACTTTTCATATGGAAACTTTCTGATGATTCCATCGATTTGGTATTATCTTATAGGATATGATTTTTTCGCATATAATCTTTGGTTGTTGTTGCTTATCTTTTGTTAATATTACTCATATATATAATCAATAGTTCAATCATATTTGTTTTAAAAAAGTTAGTAAATGGAAATTGATGTTTATTGTAGAAATTTAGGTGAAAGGGTAAAACATCAATGGAATGTTCAATTATAAAATTTGATGTAGGACATTTATAAAAGTGAGCATTGACACAAACAGAAGTAAAGAAAAGATGCAAGACAAAATAGAGAGAAATGAAGATATTACTTGGATAAATTGAAAGAGAAAAGCTAAACAAGTGGAAAGTTTACTAGTAGAGCATTAATTTTGCATAAAATTTTTCAGTTGTTTTCTTTAATTTAAGTTCATAAATGAAAATATTCTGTCTAGCAACAAATGATATCAAAGTTATGGTCTTACCTTTTTTTTTATCAAAGTTATACTACCAACAAATTCAACCACCATGACAGGATTATTGATTTCATTATACATAAATTCTCTTATATTATGACTGCTACATAATTTTTCTTACTTTTGGGATCACTTCATCTATATACTATCTACTCTATTAACAAAAATAATATCATTTATCATGTTCTCTGAAGTTAGGTTTCATAAGCTATTTTATTTTTTATATTTCACTATACTTCGTCAGGACAAGGCGGAATACAGCTGCCATGGAACAAAAGTGTTAATGAATAAGAAAATTTATTGAAAAAACCTACCTTAGTATCAAGCATGATGACATATAGTATATGGTTATAGGTGACATGAGAGGAATTGAAATGAACAACGTTCATGCCTGCCCAAGATGCTTCCTAGTCATTTCTACATTTGTCTATCACAGGTTTCTCTATTTAGATTGCTCAACTTTATGTTATGACCATACAAAATTACTTATAAAAATAATTTTATATTATCATTCCAATATATATTTTCTTATCAACGGCTTTTTTTACTTTTTCAATTCATCATAATTCTAACATGTCCGATCATCACATCACATTATGTAGATCTCTACTATCCTTTAATTATTTTCAATTCCAAAATAATAGTTACTCATACAAATATGTTGAATTAACATATTTATATGTATAAATTTGTAACAATATAATTAACATAAAATATAAGATACTCGAATATTTTTTGCAAAATTTTTTATTAACATTTTCAATCATTATTCACATAAATCTACATTATTTAATAGACTTTATTATTAAACTCAAACAACATACACTCTCCACCCATGCATATGCACGGCTACCATACTAGTTACATGACTAAAATAGAATCTCCACGAGTACAAGTCACACAGAAACACTAATTAAACACTAATTAACCCTCAACATTTCATGGATTAGGTAAGGGTAAACCTAGAACATCATTTAAATAATTTATATTTTTTTATTATAATATAATTTTTATTATCTTTAATTTTTCCCTACAAATTCTAAGAAAATATTGAATATTATTTATTTAATTTAATATGTCAATTTTTTTATAAATATATATAAGATAAGTAATTTTGAATATTATATATATAGGAAATATATACAGGGACAGAGTTAGAATTTTTTTCAAGGGGGGAAAAATTTAATGTATAAAATAAATAATTTTATAAGGATTAAAATAAAAATATATTTAAATCTTAGTAAATTTTATAAAATGAAATATAAGAAAAAAAATGAACAATGCAACCTTTGAAATAAGACACCTCACAAATTTCAAATAATAATTTGTTAAGAATTAATCAAATTGAGGCTATAGCATCATCATTAGCTGGAATTGAAATATCGACAAGGTCTGGATCACAATTTGTATTGATTAAATAAGTTCTTGTAATTTCCAAAGTTATACATTCTCGAAGAGCCTATATTATTTTTGTTGATCAATGATTATTATAATATCAATTAACTTCATCATATATTTAATGCCGCCAAGACATGTTTCTAAATGAGTTAAATGTGTCTTCAGTATAGTGACATCTCTTTTTGGCAAACTATTGAGTCTCCCCGTCTTTGGTTACATTATTAGGTCATTGAAATTTTGAAGTCATGTTTCTGTAGTATATTGCTTGTTGACATTGACTTCAAAGATGAAAACGATTTAGCTCGTTGATATTAACTTTGAAGATGAAAACTATTTAGACCTTTAGGATAAGTAATTTTGTCACCATATATATCTTTAACATGTAGTATGAAAGTTCTTTTATTAATACATAGGAGGATTAACCAACCAGCTTCCAAGATACCATAAAAATGTCGAATTCTTTCAAGGTTTTTTGTCAAGTAAACTTTATTATTCTTTTTCTAGACTTTAACGTCAAACACTTCCATAAAGATCCTCCAAATATACACTACATTAATTTCATTAAAAAAAACCAAAGAAAAAAAATTTGACAACTTAATATTATCTTGCAATGATATTTGTATAACACACATGCTATAGATTATCACTAATCTAACAATTCAAATAAAATAGAAGAAATGCGTATGATCTTACATATCCAAAAGAGACTTCACAAATAAAAGTATGTCATTTTAGATCTCAGGTAGATTCTTTGTTATCATCATAATAAGGATAATCTTTCATCTGATTATTAAAATAAAAACAAATAAAATTCATGAATTATCATATCATATGACAAAAAAAAAGTTTTAAAAAAACATCAATATAATTAAACCTTGACATGAAGCAATACTTCAGTATGAAAAGTAAAGTCCTGAATAAAAAAAAATAGTCATAACCATGGACTTTTATATAGATACAAAAGTAGACAAAGAATGAAAAAGTTATCAACTTGATGTGTAGGATAATAGTTAACATGAGTGTAATTAATATGGAGTGAATGCAATTAAAATGAAAGTTCAAGACGAAAGATATAAAGGAGTGAGAGAATGAAGAGGTTATCAACATGATGAGTATTGGATAAGCTCTAGCCTAGTCTGTTAATAATATCTTCCTATTATTATGCAACATTGGATAAGTTCTAGCTTAGTATGTTAATAATATCTTCCTATTATTTTGCAGTGAAAAATTGTTAACAATAGATAATTATTATTGTTAATTTAATAGTAGATAATTATTATTGTTAGTTTAACAGTAGATAATTATTATTGTTTCTTAGTTTCAATTATTTTAATTATCATTTATCATTCAGTTGCGATCTCCATCTATATATGGAGTATGCTTCATCATTGAATAAATCAAATTCATTCATTCTCTTTATACTACTATAAGGTATTAGAAGTTTTAGCTTAACAACAATCATATCGATCCCGCATGGAAAGTCCAACTCAATGCCCTCCTAGTAGGGCTTTGACCTTATTGGCTATGTTGACAACACAAATTTGTGCCCAACCTCCAACCATCATGACTTCCAATACTGGAAGTGCCAGGATCAACTGATCCTTCATTCCATCGCCTCATCTATTGATCAAAATGTGATCACATTGCTTGGGAATGTCCAAACTTCCAAGTAGGCATTGGACACTCTCAGCAAAAGGTATGCTGCAAGACCCGTGCCAGAATCATGTATATGAAAGAACGCCTCACTCGTTTGACAAAAGGGTCTTGATCCATGATTGATTATCTCCATTGAATAAAATATTTGGCTGATGAATTAGCCATCACCAATGCTCCACTGGATGATGTAGACCTTGTCATTCACACCCTAAATGGGCATGTGCTGGGTACAAGGAGGTTTCTACAGCTTTTCACACTTGTAAAAATCTAATTGACTTTGAAGAGATTTATGACTTCTCTCTGACTTTGAGAGTTATCTTAAGAGGGATGACAACAACAATGATACATCATTTGTTGCCAGTGCTCATGCAACACACAAGGGTAAGCACTTACTATAAAAAGTCCTATAATCCAAATCATGGATCATCCTCCAACCAATCCACTTCACACAACTCCTCAAAGGTGTTTTGTCAATATTGTGACAAACTTGGCCATACAACCAAGGTGTGCTGAAAGCTTCATGGATACCCCAAAAGAAATCCTGAACCTTCCGCACATCATGCTCGCACATGAGATTTAAATTGTTCTCGATGATCACAAATTTAAATATAACAAATATCTTATCCAAACTAGATACACAATGTTATATTATTACTATAATAATTGTTTTTACAATAGTAATAATATTTTAATCATTTTAATTAGGATATGGAACTGTCACACTTTCTTTTATAATTATAAAATAATCTCAACAATTCTTATATCAACCACCTAATCTTTTTTATATATAAATTATTTAACTCGATCAATTTTAAATAAAGTAATTAAAAGAGACATCATTTTTTTATTCAATTCTTTCAATGATATTTCATATATCATAATACAAGAATTCCAAATATATATATATATATATATATATATATATTGATAATTGTATTTTCTGAAAAATTAAAATACATGATAAGCTATACGGTGCGTTTTATAAAAGTGATGTATGAGTGGATGTTGGGCCTGACCCATTTTTCTTTAAGGGGAGTATTCATTTCTTTCTTTTGCTGCTTGGTTTTAAGGAGATAAAAGTGTGGAATACTCCATAAGCTTATTTTTAGTTTTGTGTGTATTTTACGAATTGCATTAACAACAGAACCCTAGCTCTCTGATTTTTTCCTCTTCAATAGTGGTGCTTTGATTCTTCTCTCTTAAAAAAAGGAGAGTTGAGCTTAAAGTGCTTGGTTCAGTGCTCCTCTGGTGAGTATCTTACTGTTCTAGGTAAGTATATTCGTTCCTTCTCTTCAGTTTGAAGGTATTTCTGGATTGGTTCAAGGTATCTTGGAGTTCTTGATGAAACTTGAATGAGAGGTCTTTTCTCGTGCTATTGAACGAAGGTGAAGAGGATTGATTTTGTCTTCTTTGATTTACTGATTGTATTTGCTAGGTATTTGAAATTCTGCCTGTTTAGGTTTCATATTAATACCTTGATGCATGTTCTTCGTTCTGTGTTTTTAGCATCATTGTGTTAGGATATTTGTAATATTTTGTATAAAGTAGAATTTGATGTATAGGTTCTATTACCTATGTATTACTAGAGCTGAATTCTTGTAATGTTTGTATAGAGATTTCTGAAGTGAATAAATTGAGTGAGAACTGGAAGATTATCCCTTTGCCCTTGGATTAGTTAACTTGTTGATAGCAAGTTAATAAACCAAGTAAAATCTGCTATTTCTTTCTTTCTATCCTTCATCTTTGTAATTACGTTTATGCTTCTGCATGTCCTCTGGACATTAACTTGCTATAGTGACTTGTAGGAAACAAATTAATGCGTTGACTTTTCAAGTATCCACACATGTCATTTGTTCCTTATAGCTTATTGCACATAGTTGATGGTGTGCCTTTCTTTTTTATTCTCCTGAGTCCCAACCACCGATAAAAAATGCCAATCTTGAATTGATTCTCTTGTACTCTATCATGACTCATTTTCAATTCCTGTTTTTGTTACACATCACTTGCTTTAGCCATTCTTTTCTAGCCTCGAGTAGCTAGTAACTCAGAATCCTGCAATAAGTTTTAGCAAGCATCAATGACAACATTGATAAGAAAAACATTCAAATCAACCTATGCAGAAGATCAATCCTCATTATGTTAAGTCTTCCATACTAATTTTAAATAATGTTTCATAACCAAAGGCCTTTCACATGAGGGGGTAATGGAGATACATATAAAAATCATTCAGAGACAGTTTATTCTTTCATGCAATTCAATAACTATATATTTTGGACCACAAAACTAGTATTCTTAGTCAATAATCATAAATATACTAACAAGCCCCCTCCCATTCCACACACATTCACACAAAAAATCCGGATCGTTAATGTATCTTCAATCCTTCTTGTGGCAGCAAGCAATTTCTTCTCATCAATAAATGGCAGCTTAGCAACACCTTAAAAAGTACCCTGGCAGTAGTTAAAAAAAATCAACCTTAAATCCTAACTCCCACTTCATTCTAAAGCATTTCAAATTTGTAAAAACACTATAATTCCAGGCAAATTGTTTGCCATTCATATCAATCTCAAAATATGTCAAAAAGGTATCCGTGTAATATCATAACAAGAAAATATGTAAACGTGATAGACTAAATAATTAATGGACAAATTATCTCACCAGTAGGATAGAAGTGAAACATAGGTGGTGAAGGATCATTCATCAAATCCTTATATTTATTAGGCAGTGCGCTTAAACTATAACAAGAAATTAAAAAGTTGAACAAAGAGCATGAGAGAAATTTAAATCCAGATCAATAAGTCTAACCATAAGAGAATGAAGAAACCTTGCAGTAGATAGTGTGCCAACGAGCTGATCAAATGCTTTCAATGGATCTCCCGAGAATAAATTTGTTTCTAGATCAAGTATATCTTTAAAATCAGAAGCAAATGGAGCATAATGATATGGGTAGTACTGAAAAAACAATAATAGTAAATAGTAAATAGATTGAAAAATAGTCATGGATGATAATTCAACTGAAAATGTAGGAACACTCATAACAATTCACATCAATTTACATATATTATGTTTTGTTAAATTGTTTATAAAACCACAAAGATAAGTTCCTGTTAGCAACCATCTTTGGGACAATAACAGTTAAATGAAACTTGAAGTCTAGAAGAGTAGCATTGAAGTTCACACATAAGGGAAAGATGTGCGACCTAGAAATTTTGCTTAAAGAAGAACACATGTGGAGTGTGAATGAATGCATTACATTCATCATGTTACACATGACTCAATTTAATACAATTATGAAAGAAGAAAGAAACACGCTATTGTTCATTGTGTTATCATCTTTAAAGTGTATAATTATAATTTATAATATTCAGATCCTCTTATTGCATGCCCATCCATTACCCTAGGATATCTTTAAGAAAATAATAATGATGATGACTAAAGATCTAAACAAATAGCTTTCTAGCCTTACAACGGGTCCAAGTAGTTGTTGCATTTGATTTTTAGAGAGACCAACAATGGTGTTTTTTCACCAAAACTTGTTATTTGTTACTAAAAACATATCAGCATGTAAACATACCAACTTACCAAGTAAATCATGGGAAAAACAATGATAAAAAAAATAACCTGAAATTGATAAATAAAAAAATTATCACTAACCATTTCTATGAGCAAACACCCTGGTAATAATACTGGCAAACCCAACAAAGGCCTTCCACATATTTCAGGACCTAAAAGAACACTAAAACAATGAGCTAAATTCTAATTCTATGTATTACATACTAAGCCAGTTGCCAGAAATTAATGAGAATGAGTAGGATATTAATATTTGTCACAAGAAAGCAAAATATTCAGAATTAGAAAATCCATCTATCCATGTTAATAATGCCATAATGTCAACTTTATGTCTAGCATTAGGTTTTCTAAAATATTTATGAAATAAAACGATATTCTTTGGTGTAACATTGAATTTTGTTTACCCCAATATCAACATATCTAAACCCTTATGAAGACAACATACAGTTGGAGGGCATAAGCAAACTCTATTTCCTCATTTGGAACACAGCCAAAGGAACAATACCAAAAAGTTCAAGAATCAAAACCCTCTAGCCACATCAATTTAAAAGAAAAAATAGAAAATGTATTCATGCTTTCCTCTCCAGTCCAAAATGGATATAAAAGGAAACTATTGGTATTTAAAAGAATTAATCATATGTGTAGTAGATTTGAATATAAAAGCATATCATGTGATCCAAGAACTGAATTTTTTTACAAGATTAACTTATCTTAGTTCAGACATAGAACCCACAATATCTTTCTTAATTTTATCAATCTCCTCGAGATTTGATACATCAAACTTTTCAACATAATATCTTTCCTTGTATCCAGGCTTCCCTAATTTAACATGGGAAAAAAACATTCGATTCTAAAATTTGATTAGCATTTTTAGATCACTCAATTGGATTTGATGGGTCCAACATTGGCATAGCTTTGCTATTGCAAACATGCTACCATTTAGTTTGTGTTTGGGAACACAAATAGAATTAATTTGGCAGTTCTAAAAAGCAATTATGGTAGAGTTCCAAAACATGCTTTAAAAACTAGAAAGTCAACACATAAACACTAAATTTAGCAAAGAAAAATGCAGAAGATAATCAGACAATATATCTTAATATTGACCCTTATCCAAAAGCGGGGCTCGTGGTTCTCCAGGAATTTCTCCTCCTGCCCTAGCTCTCATCTCTTAATTTTTTTTTTTGCAGCCTGTAATACAATAACAAGAATTACATTCCATGAAGTAACCGATAGCTAAGAAATATTAGTTCATGAATTGGTTAGAAAGCATAATACTAGTTGAATGCAAATTCATTTATGAAAGATTTGATCTTTGTGAACAGTAATAAACTGGATAAATTATTCCACTCTATCTTGGAAAACCTATGGGGTATAAAGATATTCACATTGCAACACTAAATGAGAAAGAAGGAATTCCATATTGATGATTTAAGAGTTATATATATCCACAACACAAAACAAGCAATTGAAGAAGATATAATTGTTGGATAAGACTGTATCAAGTTCAAGAACAAATTACAACCATGTAACATACTAACAAACAAAAGGATTATATAACATAGTTTGACTATAAAGAAAATAAATTTACCTCGCCCGGATCAGTAAGATAACCACCTATGGCAGTAAATTCTTTTTTATATATGTGCATCAATAAATTTATAGCCCCTTGAAATAGTAGAAAGTTTATCAAAGATAATAGCAATGACAAATAAATAGAAAGACAAATTGAAATATGTACAAAATACAAGGGCATAAGTCATAACCTAAGCATGTTAACATCCCACATCCTGAATAACACCTGGACCACTAGGCTTCATTATTCTAACTACTACATTTGTTAAATCATAATGTAACTAATCTATTGTTTGACATGAAAACCACTAAGGAAACTGAAGTATTTCCTTGGAATAGAGGTTTCATATTCTAGGAAAGGGATTTTTATCTCACAAAGGAAGTATGTTTTCGACCTCCTCAAAGAAGCATATAAGCTAGGAAGTAAGACCTCGGGGATTACAATGGAACAAAATCATTAGATAGGAAGTGAAGAAATTCCACATGTGGATAAGGACTAGAGATTATTAGAAATATCTTATTTGATTTTTATTATCTTTTTTCCTTTTATCCTTTTACTTTTAAGTCATAGTTTCCTTATTTAAAGGATTAATTTTTGCCTTATAAAAGAATGACTAGAGAATTTAATTTAGCAGAACATATTAATGAAAGCACTTCTTCTTACAACTATTTCATTGACTAATTTTACAAGTCTAGATATTTTACAAGCCATATCTACAAATCCTTCATTGAAGATTGCTTTGGTTTGTTTGCAGTCTTTTTACACGTCCATAGGAAAATAGAAAGTATGAGATATTCTAGTGAATGTTTAGAGAAAAGTTATAGGCCTTTCAGTCTAGACATTGTAACTACTACAAACATACCACAACCTTTTATACAACTAAATTTAAGTCTAGACATTGTAATAAATTGATTCTACTCATTTTTTTTTTCAAATAAGAAACTTATCAGTGTAGAAACAAAATTATATGTGTATAGAATCATCATCACATATTTAGAGACAAAGCAAGGCTAATGTAAAACGAAATAAAGGATATAAAAAAGATAGGGGCAACAAAAGATTTACCTTTCTTTTTCGTCTCTATGTATTTGACATCAAGAAGCACTCTAGCAACAACCTAGCCAAGCAAAATTGATTACAATCAAACATTCTTAATAATGTCTCTAGTTTTTGAGTGTTAATGCTAATGGTTGTATCTATTGGTTAAGTCAAGCAACTAGTAAAACTGAGCGAAAAAATTCCAAACAAATTATCAAATCATAAGTCAAAAATGGATGCCAAACAACCAAACTCAATCAAGTGATTTAGAGAAATAATTTTAAGAATATTTTTTATTTGAACATTTCTGCCTGGACATAATACTTGTACACAACCAATCAATAACTAAAAATTCACCCCCAACTCTTAGTGAATCGATTCCACACAAGCCTTGAACAGTGGTAACCCTGTTTTCTTGAATAGCAGGGCCATAACAAAAAATGAAAAGATAAACATTTAAGTACTGATATGGAAAAATCTTTAGAAACAAGAAATCATTCATTACGTTTCTATTATGAATCTATCAGCGCAAAGTCAAACATGACTATCCTCAAAGCCATCTCAAAAAGACAAACTATTTAAGTGAGTTATCATTTGAGTACGAACCAAGTATTTACATTAGTGCTATGATAGATTGATAGGTATTTGCATCCAACTTATCACTTTGACATAAATAACTAACTTGTATACATTTTGTAACGTGAATAAGCCTCATAGGACACATGTCCTCAGACTGCCAGCAAACATCTCAGAAAACAAAGATACAAAATGTCATTTGTTTCAATTAAGCACAAGTTTAAGGAATGGAAAATGAGGAGATAGACTCAAATATGCTCACAAATAAAAACCCATAAAATACCAATAAATATGACCAAATTATTAAAAATCAGTTAAAAGGGAAAAATAATCATTCTCTATTCTGACAATTCAAATCCAAAGAATTTACTTTCTGAATAATTTTATCAAGTCAATCACAAAATATTAAACGAAGGAAACACTGCCCTTTATGTAAAACATGTAAGGTGATACAAAAAGATCTAGAATGGAACTAACAAAAGAAACATATTTTGGTATAAGTAATTAAGCAAGAAATTTTCCATTCAACTATTGTATTTTAATTTAGTGGTCATGGTTGGTTTCACAAGCACACACCAACTTTTATTAAAAAAAAAGTCTCAAATAAGCTCACCCCTTCATCATGTAACAGATGTTGTTAGTGACTGTGAATCAACACATCCCCTCTCCTCTAAGAGTTAAATCATTGTGACACAAAACATTCAAGTGAATCAACATTACAAGGGATTAGTATCATTTTATTGTCATAAACCATAACCAAAAGAATATGAATATAGTTATTGTGCAAACTTTCCCCTCCTCCATTTTCTGACTAACCAAAACAATGACAACGAAGATATATACTCTCAGGTGTTTTATGTATGCTGAAGTTTCCCTCTCCCCCCCCCCCCCCCCCCCCCAAACCAAGACAAAGTTTCCTTGCCCCAAATTCAAAATAACGTTGAAGATAACAATAACAAAACACAAATAATAAACTAGAGTAGGATTTTTACCTCTATGACGATGGCGGCACACGACGACGACACGACATGCAGGAGACACCTTAGACGGCCGGTGAGTGAGAAACTGAGGCCACAAGTTGAGCAAAGGAGGGAGTGCTTGAGTTGAATGCGCGGCGTTGAGTGAGTGAGGGTATGAATGCGCATACCTTTAATGTGTAGAAACAGAGTGCAAACCACAACGGTTTTACAAAGAACATCATGGAATGCTGCATTCAACGACGATTATATAAATAACCATCGTAGAACTCAGAATTCCACGATGAGTTTTGTAAAACCGCGTTGAACTCCTCATATTTACAAAATTGTCACCGCCATATATTCTAAGATGGTTATTTGGAACCGACGTCGTTTTGGCATCGTAAAATGTAGTCTTTTTTTAGTGGGAGTGACATGTCAGAATACTTGTTTGTAATCAATTTGATTAGTGAAAATGTTTACAAGCAGCAAATAAAGACTAGACATAGCTTAGATTGAGTGAACATTTGTGAATCAATATAAACCAAATATTTTTACCTTGCTAATTGTTATTTAACTTATATGCTCTTGAGCATATTTCTACACAATTGGACATACAAGTCTGTTGTTGAAAATCTTTGTGAAAATCTTTTATACAAGTTTGGACGATAGTCACAAACACTATCTTATTAAAATTGTTTCATAAATGTTGGATGCTCATAAAAGAAATCAACATATTATTCAAACTCACTCGTATAAACATCATCCATTTTCAAAAAGATTAACATTTTGTCTAAAACACAGTTCAACTCTCATTCTAGTGTGATATTTGTTATTTCATGATGGACTTTTCATCTTTTCCTAAGAACATTGCAAGGTATGAGACTTTAAAACCTCTCAGCAAAGGTGTTACCTTATCTATCCATTATGGATTGGTCTCTCTATGCATTGGCATGTTAATCGAATTCAATTGTACTCCAAATTGCTTCTATGTAACCTTGGCTATCACATTGGGATCTATTAATGATGAGGAAAAAGTTCTCAGCTTTGCCCACGTCAAATGATGATTACGAGGGGTGGCCATGACAAACGGAATTGTTTGCATGATTCATGAATGATATAATGGAACCCACATGGCTCATACGCTTATTGATAATCGGTATGCCCCCACCCCAAGTCCGTTGGTGATTACTAGGGAAAACATGGCAAATGATCGTTTACCTAATTCATGAACGATTAAATAGAACCCCTAGGGCTCATACACTTGTTGATAATTGGTTTGCCCCCCACTACTTGTTAAGTAATTCCATACGAATGACCTAGGGTAGCCTCACAATGCAAGTTTTGGCCTACAAGATTAGTTGTAGTAGCCTAAAATACATGAGTAGCCCCTTGAGCTCTGAGGTGAAAAAGTAATCCATCTGCATTTGGGGGTTTCCTAACCATCTACATTGTCTCAAATTGAAATTGTAGGGATCAGGCAACCTCTGATGCTGCTTGAGCAATGATTGATGTTGTTGCAAACACATTCGGCTGGTTCTTGATATCAAAGTAACCAAAAACCTCTTGGTGGTAGCCTTGTTTTCATTGAAATTCTATTCTAGACTTTTGAATCTCCTTCTGCACCTTAGGCTTGACAATATCCCCTAGCTTTTGGGAAATGTCTTACATGATTTCATGTACTCTCATCTCCATCTACAGATCTATTGACGAATATATATAGTAAGGTGTAACTACAGGATCTGACTCCTTTGGAAGAGGAATAAAAGTGGTGACAGTTACACATATATAGGAAGGGGTAACTACAAGATTTGGTTCCTAATAACTTGTAAAGTATCATGAAAATGGAGGAACATAAGTGGCAACAATTACTAAATGTCTAGTTACATTGTAGGATTGTGTCTCATGTCAGCTACAGACTCGTTGATGATGAAGTTTTGTGGGTGATGAGGTGGTCCAAAAGTTGTTGTAGTTAGTGGACTAACAGTGGCCTGAGTGGTTACCATAGGAGGTACAACTGCAGTAGTTATAATCGTGTTTGTTTGTTTCACAACATGGTTTCCAAAAGTCTTTCTCATTGTTGGAGTCAAATCCATCTTTAATTTAAAATGCTAAATCTTGATCTCAATTGCATGTGTCAATCATAATTGAATGATGGTGAAGGGATCTTCAGTTTGAGATGACTAGAGTCCTACTGGGTGTGCAAATTTATATTGGTGTGAAATTTACAACTAATTAGCCATGGGAAATGACTAATTACCAATGAATTGATTTCCTTTTGGCGATTGACTCTAAGAAGAGATTATGCTCCTTGATTAGGTTTCCAATCCACTCCAAAAAAATTTATAGTGGAAGTTTCTATTATACTATGCTACTCTTATGAATTAGCGATAAAGGAAAGCAATAAAAAATGTAAAGAAAGCAATAAATATAAGACAAATGACTAAAAAGATAAATTTGATCGATTTAATTAGAAACTTGTTTTACATCGTATTTTCTGATATTTATAATATTTTCTAAATTGTTACAAGCATTAATTATTTCTTGAGTACATCAGTCATTTTCTAGTAATTTAGTAATTACCCACGTATGTCAATTATGGAGGCATGCTTCCATCATGGACAGTTATCCCAAAAACTGTCATTGAACATTTTCCCATATTGTTTTTATTATTTTTTACTACTCATTTTCTTAGTTTTTAGGATATCATGGCTATATATATTCAGTCTTGTAAAACAGTTTTATAATTGCCTTTCACGTTTGTCTTTTCCTTCCAGTTTGGTCGTCTTTGAAGTAGGCGTGATTTTGGGATGTTTCTGAGTCCAATTTTGCGAGGCCCACATCAATCATCAGAAATAGTCGTTAGCTGACAAAGATAACTATTTTAGTTGCCAACGTTAGAATATGCCATTTCAACCGTTAATCATGAAAAATGATTAATTGAGTTGACAATCATTTTTTTAGCACCAACAGTGTCTAATTTAATTTGATATACAATAGTTAATACTTGGCTCAATTCTATATAGGATCGACACTCTACTCTTTTTTTGTGAATGATAGGGGAGAACATCCCCTAGATAAAATAAAAATCCCGTGAAAACATGGTAGAAGTTACATAACGGCGTAAGAGATACAAGGCATAACAAAAGATTAGCCATTTCGACACTACTTGTCTCTACCACTTAATACATTTGATGCACTTTTCACGTTCAAAGGTTTGTCTCTTCCTAATAGTTTTATATCTCCTACCAAACCTTTTCGTTACAAGATGAATGCAACTCCAACTTATAGAGAACCCGAGAGCGTTATGCACATATGCATGCGGCCCACAACTACAACTCGTTACAGTAGCAGTTGTTCAGTTTCAACTAACAACCATTATTACTTTATTAGCTTGTAGATTAGCTTTTTTGCTACCTTCCTCTGCCATTGACATAAGTGAATTGTGGATTGCAACCTTTAGCCATTTATTAACACTTTGTATCGTCTTTCCTTTCCAATTTGGTCTTCTTTGAAGTATAGGCCTGATTAACCTTTCCAATTGCCTTCTCAGTTACGTATTTGATCTTTTGTAGTACTCTTCCATAATTCTTCACGAACGTAAACATTCTCTTCATAAATCTCTTGAGTTTAAAGTCATTTTTTTCAAACAAAAAAAAAGTAATTGAGAAAAGAAAGCATTAGTTTAGTACATACTATTTTTTCTGTTTTTTTTTTCTGCAAGCAAAAGAATATTATTATGCACCATCCAAAACTTAGCACAAGAATATTATATTAGTACATTTTTTTTTCTGAATCTTTTGATATCTGAAAATTACGGTTAGGTGTTTGCACTTGCACGTATTATCCGGAATCAAGTCATAGCAAATTTAGTTAGCGAGAAAATTTATCCCGATACTCTTTTTATCCATAGTACGTATAGAAACATTATTTTAGGAGAATCGAATTCTGACAATTATAACAAGCCAACACTGATGATCACGTTCATTTTGGTCTACGAGAATTATACCTATACCTAAGGAAATTGAAATCCGCACACAACATAGACAATTTCAGATGTATTAGTTTTGCACTTTTAGCATTAATAGTATTAGTTTCTCACTAGCTTCTCATTTATTTTGCACTTTCAGCATTAATAGTATTAGTTTCAGGTGGTCAAATATTCAGCGGTTATAGATGTCGTGTTCAAAACTTATTTTTACATAAAGGATTTTATTATTATTATTTAATATTCTTAAGATATTAGTTAAAGAAATAAAAAAAATATTTAATGTGAAAATTATTAAAAAAACATAAAAATATTATAAGTAAAGTAATTTTTTGTTTTTCAATAAAAATATTTTTACTTTAAATTCTTTAACCAATATCTTTATAGTTCTTAACATTTGCCTTAAATAAAAGACATTGGTTTTGAGAAATTAAAAGTGGAAGTTTTTTATACATATGTAATGTTTAATGTTATCATGATTTTAAATACAGCCCTTTTTAATTATTAATTCCTTGTTTATTAATCATATTAAACTCGCTGACCACATGTTATTTCAAAATTAAATTTGGTTTGCGGATTTGGCAAATGATTGTCTGCAAGTCCAAAACACTGCAATCAATAGGAAAATGTTTTATCTAATCAGATTTCGCACCAATTATACCCGGCAACTAGTCAAGTATTGGTTACCAATAAGTATGTTGTAAACATAATGAACTACATTATAAACCTTGAGATCATATAGAGTAATTGCGATTATTAATTCATTTATACTATTTCTGGATATACTACTTGAGATTAATTATAAACTTTGTATCCAACTGGTTAGTGACATTTTAATTACTACTATAAACAATCAAAACATAAAATTACACTCAATGAAGGTGTATATACTTTGAGAGAGGAGAGAAAAAAAACTAAAAGAAAAAGAAAGTAATAAAAATGATGAATGATATCACTTGAAAAGAAAGGAATGATGAAATGTAAAAGCGAATGTTATAAGAATTGAAATATAAAACACCTGCATTAATTGATACTATCTAAAACCATCATGACAAAGACCTACAAATAACTACTGATCTACTTATTTACTCTTAAAAAGGTACAATATAACTATTTAAGAAAGCAAGGAACTAGCTAGCTAGCAAAAAGACTACTAAATAGGAAAATAATAATAAGAATAATAATGTCAGTTATTCACTCATTGATAGAGTACAAATCAATAATGTTCAAGCAGGTAACCAAGCAGAGGCAAAGACTACATTGTGTCCTTTCCAAGTGAGCACAATGTGTTCATCTTCCTTCTTCAATCCCCACCCAGCAGCATGTTCATCGAGCATTGCCTTCACTTCTGCAACCGAGTCTTCACTGAAACCAACCCCTTGAAAGCTCGCATTCTTCATTCGCTGCTCCCACCTGTTCTTAGGCTCAACCCTCTCCACCCTCTGAAGCCCTTCGTGTGCAATCACATTCTCAATCTTCCAGCATATGTCTGCCTCGTACCACTGTCTCTGCTTGCTCCCTCGCGGCAAGAACGTGTCCACGGTGTCGTAAGGGATCCATAGGAAGTTAAATGCTGATCTTAGTCTGCATACCAAGTTGTTTGATGTCAAATCCGCGTCTTCGTCGACCAAGATCACGACCGTTGGGTCTAAACCTCGCAGGGACTTAAGGAACAGTGATCGCAGTGAAGAAGTGGGTGTAACACTAACGGCTGCAGAAGAAGAAGAATCGTAGACATAAGAGGTTAAGTCTGTTGTATCTGATAGGGTTTCGTCGGGGATGTAATGAAGCATCATGTGACAGTTTATAATCAAAGCCTCACTCGCAGTACGAGGTTCTGCTGTATAAACAAAATGCTGTTGTTGTTGTTGTTGCACTCTTAAATGTGCGATCAAACTTGCGAACCCGTCTTGATAACTCGAAGAAACCACTCTGAATTCCATGACCACGTTTCTCGACCGAGCGAAATTCACCAGCTTGGCGCCGAGTTCGTCGTAGGAGAGGTCGAGCATGGGAGGGATGTTATCCCTGCAGCTAGCGTCCGCCACCGTGAGCTTGATTATCGGCGGCGGCGTGTCGTGGAGGTGGCGGCTGGCGATGGCGTCGACAAGTGTGGGAATTTGCATGCAATGCGTCAAGCTCAAGTCCACAATATGTACAACGGAGAACCCTTCGGTGGCTTCCAAGACGGCGGCGTTGGCGGCGGTGAAGCCGAAGCGGTGCCACGGGGTTAGGTCGACGAAGTTAGCGAGCTCAATGATGTTGAATCTGTGCGTGTCTATGGCAAGGTTGGTGCCGGCAGAGACGAGCATCTTGCACGTGCCGGTTTTGGCAGCACGTGCTGTGAGGGCGCGGAGGAAGCCAGAGGCGAGGCGTTGGTTGGAGTCGCCATCATGGGGGGCTATATTGTTAAGCACCCAAAGGATCTGTTGTGCGAGGGTTACGTCGTTGGTTTCAATAGCGTTGGCGCAGTGAACAAGTAACTGTTCCATGCAGTTCGCGTCGCCGAAGTTGGAAAGGGCCTTGGAGGTAGTAGGGAAGCCTGAAGCAGGCCAAGGCCTAGGCCTAGGGATTTGGTTTTTGTTCATCATGTTAGGGTTTGGGAGGAGGGATGTGATTTGGTGGTGCAAAGGAGGAAGTGGGGGTGTGAATTGCGTCATGTGGAGGGTAGGAGGGAGAAAGGGTGAAAGGGGGAACAAATAACAAATTGTTGGAGCAGATATAATAAGGAGAATGAATTAATCAAAAAAAAGAAAAGAAAATGACCCAACACATAAATCAACCTATATGAGATTGTTTCATTTTAATTAAAGATTTCAGATTCAAATTTTAACTATTTATTACTCACGATAATTTTATTCAATTCAAACACGATTATTTATGAGAGAGAAGGATATTAAAACAAAATCATGGAAGAGGAAAAAGAGAGAAAGGGACCTCACTAGTAGTAGTGGATACCTTTGCCATTGGGAAGAGCGATCCAAGTTGTGGGTGAAATTCTGAAATTGGGTGCGAGAGGTAAAGAGACAGACAGTTCAGCTTTTTCGTGGGGGATTTATATTATTATGGTTCTTGGCAGCAGCAACAGAGACTGATCGGAGGAGGGGGGAAAAACTCGTGTCTCGAGAAAAGAAAAACATATTTGAAGTCAAATTGGGCAAAAGAGACCGTTCTAGGGGAAGTTCAGGCTTTATCAGAAGGGCAAAAGGAGTAGTGCTGAGAACGTCACTTTCATGGCTACAAAAAGGGTGTTAATCCCACTTCTTGAGATAACCCTTTTGGTTTGGAAAGAGAGAGGGATGAGAGAGATGTGTGTAGTGTAATATAAGAGAGAGAGAGAGAGAGAGAGAGAGAGAGAGAGAGAGAGAGAGGAAGAGGATAGTACCTGTAGCCGTAGGAGGCACTGCTCGTGTTGGATTTTGGAGGCATGTGAAGCAGCCGGCCAGCAAATTGTTTGTATATGGGAGTTGGGGATTTTGTCATGTAATGGTGGGCACTGAGGGAGGGATTTGAGGCAGTTAAGCTTTTGGCTCACTCTCTCACGGGTCATCACATAATTGAACAAATCATTTTTTCATCACCACCTCTTTTTTCTTTTCTGCCCCATGGATGGGGATGTGCTAGTAGTAGTATATACCTAATTTGTTTACCTTTCTCAGTCTATGAAAATCTTGCTAAAATAACACCTAGCTAGACCATGCCCAGGTACCTTAGATGCGGTTATTAATTGAGATAGTTAACATGGGACAAATACAAAGCTATAGCCACTATGTGCAGCTCACCTTTCAAAGTTTTATTCTTCTTATTTTGGGGTTAATTTTAAATTTTGGTGATATTGACTTTGAAACAATTAAGGTTAATATGATAAAACATATGTTGGTCAAACATAGACCTAGCTAAAGTCTACAAAAAATGGCCCCGATCAAGTTAGCCTGAAAATAGTTATGCTTGAGGTTGACTGAAAACAATCCTAATAGAAATAAGCCAAAAATAGTCTTGGTTGAGGTCGACCGAAAATAGTTTCCATCAAGGTAGTTGACCAAAAAAATCTTCATCGAAGCCGCCCAAAAACAACCTTGGTTGAGTTCGACTGCAAATAACCTTAGTCGAGGTCGATTGAAATTAATCTTAGCCAACTAATTTAAAAATATGTTTTTTGGATAGTTAAAAAAAATTACTTTTTAAAATAGCATGACTCGTGGACTAGCCCCAACCCTGGCCTCAGTCCCATATTAAATGGGGTCATGTGGGTTTAGGCCCGACAGGGCCCCTCATTAAGGGGGCTAAGTCCCCATATGGCCATTATGCAAGGTCAAGTGGGCTGGCCTTAGGGCTTAGGGCCAAAACAACAGCTCTAAAATTGACTTTGTGAGTCAAACAATTTTGTCAAATATGGTGAGTTAATGATCATATTAGGCCTTTATGCTCAAAAGGTTCACAAGATTAGTCATTTTTAGGGATAGGATGAAACAACCAATTTGACAGAAAGCGAAGGTGGATGTATTGTTAAAGGCAATCTATGCTCAAGTTAGTATGAAAACTAGTAGATTAATAGTATATGAAAAAATAGTATACCAAATTATGCTAAAGGTGTCCATTTCAAAAGGCTTGAATACAAGTGAATCACAACCTTGATATAAGAGTATAGCCTTGAGGTATGGCATACACTCCTTAGTTACTAAATATTTTGCAATCCTTTGGCTTAAGTGACACATGAGGTGGATAATTTGGATTCTCTATTTTGAGTTGTAGGGTGTACTATGAGTTATATAGACAAAGTGATTTCACTAAGAATTTGTTTTGGTAAGTTTTGTTAAGAGAACTTTTAGGGAGAAAAAATGAGTTTTTTTTTAAGTTAAAATTAGTTTATGCATTAGTTAATTTTAACTTATAAAAAAAATATTTAATTTTTTAATATTATTTTCTTCTCCTTAAAATCTTTCTTGGAAAGCTTACCCAAAAAGTCGATAAGTCTCAAATGACTCCTCAACATAGTGAGAGAGTTGGACTTATTGAGACACATCAAATTGGTTTTATTGGGTACACAACTCCCTTTAGGAGGGGCAAAGAAAACCCTTTTTGTCATTGGTGTGGGAAGGGGGTCTTATCGCAATCATGTGATACGCCTTAATGGTTTAAGGTTGAATTTTAGGCCCTAGTATGAACACTAGTTGTCAACATGGCCATAAGAGTAAGAATAAAGACAATTTGAAGTAGCCAGAGATGAGTGATAACCATGGTGGTGATTATAATAAGAATAATTTAATTGTTTTCCCACGTATGACACCAAAAATTATCCATCTTATAAGCCCTCGTATTGAAAGGACCACAATATGAATCTTTTTAAAAGGTGAAGAAGCATGATGAAGGTGTTGGTCCAACAAACAAGTAAAGATGGGAGATAGCTATATAGGCATTCCAATGCTTAGTTAATATAAGAGCCAAAATAATAATATATGAAAAGAGTTTACTTGATTAATACAGGTGAGTCACAATATTGATATGAGATACTATGAGATCCAGGGTTCTAAATTGCGAACCACAACACACAGTCGTAATATTGTTGCTGCAGAACTACCCACAACCGCATTTACCCGCAATGAAATCGCCAAGGACCGCAACACCATTCTATATCATTTTTTTTGTAAAAAAAATAAATAAATAAAGATTTAAACTTCAATATCTAAGTGCGTTGATGCATGGTTGAATGGGTGTGGTTGTGTGGGATGTTGGGGGAGGCATTTGATGGTGACAAACGAAGCAAAATCCTGAACAAAAATATATGAATTCCTATAAATAAAAGATATGTGTCAATAATTAGAATAAGTATAAAATTATTTTTGCATTTTGTGTAATTATATATAATAATTTTATGCTGAAACGGCCACAATTCACATCACAACATCCGTAAAATCTGCAATCACAACGCACACAATTGCAAAAGCAATTTAGAATCATTATGAGATCTTTAACCGTTGAATTTTTGGAACTTCTTGTATGAGTAGTTGGGTGGTTTAGATTCTGTTTTTAGAATACAGGAGATACCGTGAGCTAGACACAACTATGTGGCTTTAATAGTTTCCAGATGCCTTTGTACCCAGTGAAAGATTTGAGCATACAAAAATCATTTTGAATTTCGTATAAAACTAGAACATCGTTTAACTTTTTTTTGTAAGTACAATGTTAGGTTTGAACCCAAAACTTTGTGTAAACTACCCTAACTCTAGTTAACATATAGCATGAAACGTGATCTTAGATAAACTGAATATATAGGTTGTAAATGTGTTTCACTTGGAAGAATTTTATTTGTGTGCGTTCAAAATCCACTAAAAAAACACATTGCAGCTATTGTAAAATCAACATCGTCCAAACATGATTAATCTTGCATATGAAGAATGTAAAGATGGCAACCAAAAGTACGAGTCCATGCGTTGTGCATGGGCAAGATATTGAAAGATAGTTAATCAACAAATTAACACAACGACTAAAAGATTAGAACATACTTTTTAATTTGTACTTAGTAGGTGAAAGGAATGATCCCAAAATCAGGAGGATATTTACCCATTTTATCCACTTTATCTATCATATTCTCATTTTGAATAATGTTTAATTAATATTTTGAGTTTACTTCTCAGATAACTCTGGAGTCTAACTAATTTTTTATTCTGTATATCAATTCTATATATCAAATGAAGCGACTACACGTCTACAATAATGAGATAAAATATTGTACTACATAGCATGATTAAGTTGTACATGAAATAAAATACAAATCCACGCAGCCGTTTCAATGCAATGGAATATAGGACAGTCCCCAATTAATCTCGGAAACTTTGCGTGCAAATTTCAAAGGGACCTTAATTAACTAATCTCGATATTTTCTTCTGCTGACACATCAGGGTATTTTCTCACAACCCTAAGTCATTGAGACTAATATATAAAATAAAAAAAATATCATTAAGGAAAAACTTTTCTCTTCACACGTACATTTGTTTTTTCTATTTACATATTCAAATATCAAATATCTAACATATACTTAAAAAGACCTAAATTATTTATCGGTTGTGCCGCATCTTATCTTATGAGTGAACTAATCTCCGATATATTACATTGAAATTCGAATGACAAAATAGACAGAACAAATAATATAATTAAGAATCACTGGTCTTAAAAGTACTGTTTATATTGTCTGCTATGTATATTATTTTCCTTATCTCCTTGGTCCCCTACCCTCGCTTTTTTTTTTTTTTCCTACTTCCATTCTCTCTTTTAATATAAAAAATCCAGACCAGAACATCTGTTTTATGTAGCATGTAACCCAACGCATATCTACAACTATCCAGGGAGTACATTTTTTGTTCCCACTCTTTCTCTCTCCCTCTGTTTTTTTTTTTTTACTTGTTTTTTTCACACATCGATTCTCTCTTTTAATATCAAAATCCAGACCACAACATATATTTTATCTAGCACGTAACTTACCACATATCTACCAACTCTCCAGGGAGTACATTTTATTGTAAAGTCTCTAATCATTATCCCTCACTCATACTCTCGAGTGCATACATATGGGAACTGGGTCATCTAAATTAATTAAAGAATAAGTTACAAAGGAATTTCTTTTCTTTTCGTTTTTGTTGAGAAGTTGGTAAGATTTCTTAGTAGGAGATATAAGATTGAATGGATAATTAAAAAATAAAAATTTTGATTTTGATTTTTTTATTAATAAATTAACAATTAATATTTATCATAAAAAATATTTCTTAGTAGCTAGTTAGCCTACCGAAACCAAAAATGGGATGTTTATGTCCTGTCGTGTCTTTCTGCCTCTCCGGTAGCAAAATATACAGGGGAGAAGAGAGAGAATAGTAGATTTAAAGAAAATTGAAATAAAAAATACAAAAGGGATTTTTAATAATAGATCACCGAAAATTACATAAAATATATCAGATATCATATTTTAATCCAAAATTTAGATTTATGAATTTTTTCATTTATTTATATAATATTCAACTTTTTTTATTTGTATTTAATATAAAACTTTACTTCGTATTTATATTCTAATATTATCTTTTTCTAGTGTGAATCTCTTCTCTATAACAATTTCTTCCTTAAGCCAAAAGTTTTTTTTTTTAATCTACAAATATTCAATGATGGACTTTAAAACTTAATCGTGAGTGTACCTACTAGTTTAACTATTATTACCAACCCTACCATAATTTTAACAGCGTACATCCCAACTAAACAAAATCAGGGAAATGATACCTACTTTGCGACGGATAAAATTACTGTAAGTGACAAATTTTTTCTATAAGGATTTAATTAACGCACCTGTTTGACATCACTACTGATTTGAACTAACTTGTTTTTTTCTTACCATTCATGCGACTTGCTTTACAATATGAATTTAGGTTGTTTTCCTTCGGATAACTTAATCATAACTTTTTTTTAGGGATAAAAGATGTCAAATACGTTATACAGCTGTCAATTTTGATACAATCCACTACTTAGCCCCTTTTCATGGTATCAAATTTACAACTCTTTTTTTTATATAAATAACGGTAATTTTTTTAAACAAAACAGTAAAGTCTTTAGTTTATTATGAGTTGTTTTAGTTTTTATAAATGATAAAACTTAAAAGAGTAAAAAAAAAAAAATTAAAACCATTACCTATCTTGACATGCTTCTCATAAAATTATTTGTTTCTTTTTTTAAAAAAAATATTTTTTATAATTGTAAATCAACTTAAATTAGCTTTCTTTTTTTTTATTTCTAAAAAATAGTTAGTAAATTATCTTATACCAAAATCCTTTT
>PYAF01000348.1:973643-1008502 GCA_007407185.1 Glycine tomentella
TTTTACTTGCTGTATTTCTAAAAAATAGTTAGTAAATTATCTTATACCAAAATCCTTTTTTTTTTCATTCGTAACAAACTGACCCTATGAAAAGATAATCACTTATACTATATTAGTTATTTTAAAGAGATAAAAAATAATAATTGTTCTTTCAAAATAAATTAAAGTAGACTATTCAGCTTATTCTAGATCTTTAACTTTAACATATTTTTAACCACTTAAATAAGAATAAGTTTATTTTTTGGGCTTCCAAATATAAAATTGATCTTTTCAGTCCCTACAGGTCGTTGTTATGATAATCTACTTTGATTTTATAGTCTTATTATTAAATACTCTATCATATGTTTTTTATAGTATTCATTTTTACCGTGTTTAAACAAAAGACTTTTGGGTAGAAAGGCTAAAATGATTTTTTTACAAATACAGCAACTAAAAAAACCAAATTTATTTTTTAAGAAAACAAATTTATTTTTAATTTAAGAAACTAAGAATATATTTAAACTTTAAAGTTTTTGTAATTGTATGCAAACACGGATTTTTTAAATTCTTTTTTTTTTCTCTTTTCATTTTTATTTCTCTCGGCCTAGAATTTGATGTAGTATGTGTGGTGTATTATATATGGTTTTATTTCGTACACAGCAGCGACAGTTTTGTATCACCTATCATCAGGCATGAAATCCACCAAAAATAATCTATCAGGCATGAAAAGACATCCTACGTACTTCATTAAATAAACAAATGCTGATGTATGTGACTTCAAAATTATTAAAGAGTCCTGCATCTCATCTTATATATTTTTATACCTAACAATTCAATATAGCATCGAAAATTTATAATATTTATACATTTTATTTAATTAATTGAGTTAGAACTCTTGGTGTATCTCATCTCATATACATACTCAAAAAATCATTTTGAACTAGAGGAATATAAATTAAGGAGCTAAACATTATTTTTTCCAAATCATGGTTTGCAAGAAATCCCACAAAGCTCCAGCATGTTTGTTTCTTTTAAACAATATAGCTCTTCAGTTGCTAACTAATTTTCTCTTTTTCAGGCGTAGAATGGAATCTTACAATCAAAAAGCTTATCAACTTTTCCCATCTCGGTTATTTAAACTTTATCAGTCATATATAATTCAATATATATAATTTAAGCCTTATATATGTGTGTGCATTGCCTCCGCCAAAGAGAGGAATGAGAAGAATCTGAAGGAAGCACAAAAGGAGAAACACATAAGTTAAGGAACCGTAAATTTAATACTTGTGCATGAGAATTTTGAGGAGGATTCCTGAACAAGGTACAAGAACTACAGGACATATGGGATAAAGCAATTGTCTTGGAGCAGTATTTTGGAATTTCTTGCAAGAAAATTCTCTGGCACCCATAGTAAAATGTTTCTTCCTTGACAACAATAAAGACAAAAAAAATGTTAGCATGAAAGTATGGTATATAACCATGTGCATTAGATGCCCAATTTGATAGCAATTGTTCTTTGTATTTTAAAATATGCATAATATGCACGCTGGGTGGATTATGTTAATTTTTAGGAAGGGAACATACCCAAAACATAACCAAGCCAAAGGTATAAAGACAGCGGCATCGGATGTTGAGCTATATGCGTATATTAACGAAAAATGACAACCTTTCTTTGTTATTATATACCGTATGTATTTCTAGTTTAATACAGTAACTAGCAAGATATAAATGTTTTAATCCAAAAATAATATCTAACCAATCATTAGCGATGGCCTTCAATTTTTCCTGATTTAAATCAGGTTTCACCTCTGATTAAAAAAATTAAAAAATCCAAGAAGGAAAAAAAATTAACCATATCATTCTTTTTATAATTAACCCCGTAATGTAATTAAAAAAATAAAGAAAAAAAGAGTTATAGGAAGAATAAAGAGTCATTAAAAGGTATTTTTAAGAATGTAAAGGAAAATAATAATTGTAGTAGGGACTTAGGATTTATGAATGATTACAAATTTAAATTTTACAAGTTTAATATTTATAAAATATAAATCTTAACTAAAAGTAATAGCTATAAATTTGTCCTAAATCTTCACCATTAATAAATTTATTTTCAATCTCCAACGTTCATGCTTTCAATGGTACACTTTGAATCTTCATTTTTCAGGCCATAGTGTCAATATATAAATATTATATTGATACTTAAGTCGAAATAACATGGGCAACACGTACACTATAATCATAGTAATCATTTATGAGTAGCTATAAAATTATAAAAAAAATTACAATAAATTGAGATGGGCTAAAATATTCAAACTCTACTAGTTGAAAAATAAAAAGGCTAAAATAACTTTTTTCCGTATAAAATATCCAAAGTTTGGATTTAGTTCATGTAAAAAATTTCATCTAATTTTCGTTCTTCTAAAATTATAATGTGTCATTTTTTGACTCAGAGTTAAGTTTGGATAATCCAAACCTAAGTGTTTGATGTGCATCCACTAAAAATTCGACATATGTAGTTTTGTTTTCTCTTTTTCTTTTTCTGATTCTCTCTTATTATCGATGCTCCTCTTTCATGCTTTCAGATCTCCCACCGAACCAACTTCTTTGGCTATAAAACTGTCACAGAAGCTGAGGAGGAGCTAGCCTTCGATCCATAACCTAACAGCGATGAGTCCATTGGTCTCACTCCTCAGTCTTCTCCTCCAATGTAATGCCCTGTATGCATCCGGTTCATTAACATTCATTTATGGTCGTTAAGCACAACAATTAATTAAAGCTAATTAATTCGAAAGCAATAAACAAAATGACATCATCAAAAGTCATCAACAATAACATCTTTACATTATGTACGGTAATTACTCGCATCATACAACCAGAGGACCAAAAATAAGTCATATACATATATCTTAGAAATGGTTGTACAAAATAAGATATCCAATACCTTGTCCTCTCAACATACATCAATATCTCTCAAGACATATAACACAATGTATAGTAATGTGTGCATCTTCCTCTCAGGGGTACAAAATACAGGCATAACAAATAATGAGCCGACATGCTCTCAAAATATATATCTAAGGTTCACACATAACCATATCCTTATTCGGGCCTCTTGTTCTAGGATCCATCATCCGCTCGTTGAGCATCACCTGCAAAATATAATTCCCACACACGGGGTGAGATACAAATCTCAGTAAACTCAGGGTTCTTGGAGGTCTCTCCTCCCCCTGATTCACTTCCATGACATATAATATCAAAATTGGCATTACACCATATAGCCATCATGGCTCTCTTAAAACACATCACATGTATATCACAACACATGTGTCATTCCGTGGACGCTACGAACATCAGGAATGCAACACCGATATAGCACATATAACAGTGTCTGAGAAAGATCATCCACTAAATGGCACATTCTCTCAAAACTTTCCACATCATTGTCTGAGAAAGATCATCCACTTAAGGGCACATTCTCTCAGGACATTACTCATATATATATGGCACTTTCCAAAAGAAGATCATCCACTTAAGGGCACATTTCCAAATGAAGTCCATAAGTAATCTATTCTACTGGCCATAGAACCTCATCAACACACAACATATCATCACAGTGTACATCATATACATGTTCTCAGTCAAAAGCAGTAACACACAATTTCAATACACATGCATCATGACATACAATAACCATCACTCCCTCGGAGTATGGTGGAATACAATCAATTGGAAACACTCCCAAGAACAAAGAGCTTACCTGCTCTGAGTGCTACACCGACTTTCCCGGCTTCATGGTCACAACCACCAACAACCTCTGTATCACGCTCTACATAAAGGTATACAAACAATCAATAACAGTTCTCAACCGTTAGAATGAAAAGAAACATTATTCTTTTCCATATAAACCTCTTTTTTCCTCTATTTTCAAGTTAAAGAACTAGTCACCTAATTAGTGACTTACAGACCCCCAGTACGATCTAACTTGGCTTAATCAAGGCACTAGAGTCTCCCTAAGACTCTACATAAGTCAATTCAAAGAGTTCAATACTCTATCAATGTCAAATCTCAATGATTATCAATATGACTAAAACGGTTACTTCAACACATTTTCACTGTTTATATAGTCTCCTAAACACATCTTGTGAAGGCACAAAGGCTCACATATCATAATATCATCAATCTAACCAACATTCTTCCAACACATACATTTCTCAGAGCCAAATTTCAAAGTCCCTAAAATTTATATATCAAGGCTAAACCTTTATCACAACAACCTCCTAAGCATATTTTTCTAAAGGACCCAAGCCTAATTTCAGCTCTAACTCAAATGGTTCATTATTCATCTCAAGAACAAATTCTTAAATAATCGGTAGAATTTATGTTTCTTACCTCTAAATCGACAAGGAAGGCTAGAGGACAACTTCTCCAAGCTTGAATGTCCTTAAAACGCATCCTTTTCCCTCCAAACTCAAACTTTGTGAAGTTCCCTAGATAAAATGATCTCTCCGTTTGATGGTTTTCAAGGAAAATGGAGGTTGAAATCTAACTCATTGGATGATTTCCTTCAACTTTCATGTTGGAAGTGAAGTGTTTTAGTGAAGGAATGAAGGATTAGGAAGCTTTCCAAGCTCGTTAATGGTGAAAAACGTAGAAGGAAGACGATGGTGAAGGTTTTGGCTCACAAAACGTGCAAATGGACCTTTTATAGTGTCCCAGCCTGCGTCCCCGCGCTAATCGTGCCAAACTGGCGCTAACCGCGCCAGATTCTAGAGAGAAATGGCCATCTGGTGCCTTCTAGCGCTAATTGCGCCAATTCTGGCACTAATGGCGCCATCTTGGTGCTAACGGCGCCGCATTTGGCACTATTCACGCCAGATTCCAGAGGCCAAGTCCAAACTTTTTTTTTAGCCTTGGTTATTATATTCAATCCACAGAGTACGTCACTATGGACAACCTCGACTTCACTAACGACCACTTCCTGGAGATCGAGGAACGATGAATGAGAACATGCACCCTTTGTTGCCACGATTTGACGGTGACATAGGGAGCGATGACATTACGCTCTCATCATTCTAGGTTGAAACCTCCACAAACCACCTTGATCCACCCACACCGTAAACCTCCACAAACCATTGTTATCTCGAAATTATGTCAACCGCAACAACCATGAACCTCCACAAATCGCCCCCACCTTGAAACCACCGTGAATCTCTTAATATTTGTCACCTTTACTCCCTCCTACAATCACAATCAAACATGCAAACAACAATAACAGATCCAACATCGAGGCCCCCAAATAAAAAAATTTATTTGTGAAGATTTTTAACCCCTAAAAGTTGCATTTTAAAATTTAAATTATAAAAATGTCGCATAAGTTTAAATTTGTCCAAACCTAATTTCAGGTCAAAAAGTCATACATTTTAATTTTGCAAGAATTAAAAATAAACAAAAAATTTGCAAGGACTAAAAAAGAAATTTGAGTATTTTACAGTGTCAAAAAACATATTTTAGCCTAAAAATAATAATAAAAGTAAAAAAAAATAATAAATAATCGGATGGAATGGAATACATCAGATTCTCAAAATTGAAATCCGAGATTTCATCCAAACTCATCGAATTTTAATATTTTAGATTCAATATGAACCAATGATCTAAACCAATCCTTTTTTTTTTGTTTGGGTTAGTTTGAATTAACCGGGTTATTGGATTGTCCGGATATATGGTCACCCTTATAATGATGAAAAAACTTTCAAGTGAAGTTATCACCAAAATTCTATCACGTTTGTTGATGAAGTTTCTCCTCAGGTTGAGAAGTAAATTTTTTGGGACGATAAAGAAATGTAACCAAGCATCCGAGTTCTTTATGACTATGATGTCACTATCACGGACTATCTAAAACAATGCAAAGGTTTGTCCCCTTAAAAGAAATTGGTATCCTATTTTTCTTGACCCGAAAATTGGCTCCTAGATAGTATTTTCTAAAATATGTTAAAATTTTATTTTGGAAATGTGTTGAAATTTTAACTCATTCTAAAAATTAGTTTCCAAAAAAAGGATATTTTTGAAAAACAAAATATAAAAAAGAGGCATATTCTAGTAATACTTGGAGCCGTTAAAAAAACTAGTAATACTTGGAGGTGAAAATAAAAATTGCCCCATGTTTTATTTGCAAATAAAAATATGAATTTGTCCCAGAATGTCAAGGAAATAGATTGGAAAAAAGAACTAGTCGAATCCTGATAGAAAATAGCAAAATTAGAAAAAGAGCAACAAGTTGACTGCGCCCAACGTTTTAGAAGAGATATTTTTTATTAAAAAATATTTTTAAAAGAAACAAAAGGCTAAAATATAATTTTTATCCCACATTTTAATATAAAGATATTTAATTCTCGGTTTTCTAAAATTAGTAATTTTGATCTAATATTTAATTTTACATATGTTTTATTTTTTTTTATTTTGGTCAAATTAAACCTAGTCCTAACATATTCACTAAAGGAACCATAAAAAAATTATTTAATTAATTAAAATATAAGAAATAAAAGAGCATATTTGAGGATTAGACTAAAATTGTAAATTTTTGAAAATTGAGGAAGTAAATATCTCTATTTTATAGTGGAATCCAAAATTGCGGATTGGGATAAAATAGGGAGACCAAATTTTTATTTTAGAAGGAAAAAAAATGCAAAATATACAAAAAGAGGAGGTGTATTAATAAAGAAGGCCAGTACAAATAACAATTGTCTAAATATGAGCAACAAAATAAATTGTGCCTAGCCCAAGGAAAAGGAGTCAGTCAATTCAAACCCAATTGATATTATTCCATTAAACTATTAATTATAATTCGTAATCTGCAAGAACATTCTCGATCTATCATCTGGAAACATGCCCTGGTTAAGAATATACGATACACACAACTTTTTTATAGCATGTCTCTGTTAGCTGACTCTTCCATCCACAGTTTTTCCTTGTGGTTTTTAGGTGTTTTAGGAGTTAAACCTTGTATATTTAGCAAACAAATAACGTAATAAAGGGAAAAAAAATTGTGAACTAAGCCTCATTTGAGCCCCATGTTACACGAAACTGCTAGATCGAAAAAGGGCATTATTATTGGCACTACAATAATTGCTATTCGCACCATCAATCATAGCAAATTATCTGTTTTACCCTTTTGTTTTTTTAAATCCCAACCCTTCTCCCTTCATCTTTCACGACACCCCCAACCCTTTTCCCTTCCTAATTCCTCTTCTCTTCTCTCTCTTTAGACCTATCCGAAACTAGATTCATTTTTTTTAAAAAAAAAATATACAACAGAATCATGATTTTATTGTGTCAAAGGCACTGCGGAATCATGACACAACGGATTCATGGTTCCATTTTTTATTTTCAAAACTGCAACAGAATCATTATTTTGTTGTTGTTTGGGTTTTGACACACAATGGAATCATGATTTTGTTGTTGCCTGAGTTTTATCTCACAATGACACAATAGAATCATGATTTTGTTTAATATAGACTATAAAGTTTGCTAATTGTTGTAAGGCATGCATATTATGTTTTTAGTCAGGTTGAAGTTCTTAAACATTTAAATATTTTTGGCTGAAAGGCAAAAATAAACAACGAAATCATATTTTTATTGTTTTTTCTACATATATTTTACAAAATGAAAAATGTTTACTTTGTGCAAGTACACACGGAAACATGTTTCAACTTTGTACAATGTATGTGAAAAAACAATGAAAACATGATTTTGTTTCATAATTATACAGGTCAATAACGAAATCGTGTTTCCGTTGCATATATGGAGGTAAAAAACAGAACAACGAAAATACAATTTCATTTTATAAATATCCAAGTATGTAATATAATCATATTTTTGTTGTGTTTTTTGTTTCTTTCATCCTCATTTATGCAACGAAAACACATTTTCATTATGTTTCTGTCCAAGCGACAATTTGGAGATACAGCAAAATCACACTCACGTAGATAGTGTGAATAGAAAAAGTGGTAGTGCTAATAACATCTTCCAAACCAGGGACCAGGGTGGCTTGATGTGTTCGGCCTTGGGATGGTTCGTGGTGGTGTAAATTAGGGTTTCAGTCATCTTCGTTAAACCAATTATTTTGACACACCCGAAATATAACCCAATTATTTTTGTTGTGTAAGTGTTTTTGTCTAACTTGCTTGTATTGTTTTTCTATTTTTTTTTTCTGGTTTTCTCGGACTTGGTTGGCCAATTTCAATTTTCTTACCGGGGCTGAAATAAATGTAGACACTTGCTATTTACACGCTCAAAATTTTCTTAGTACACTCCCATTCATACTACTTAATTTTATTTACGCATTGTATTCATTTTCGTTAAATCAGTACACCCCTTCAATCTCCGTTAGAACCTCACTTCATCTCTTGATACATCTTACTATCATGATATTTCATACTCATATATAATAACGATATAAAACTAGAAAAGAAATAAAGTTGTGATAAGATAAAATAAAATAAAATAGTACCATAAATAACTTTTTAGAATAACATATACTTATTCCATAAATGTATTTCTGGAATTAAAATAAATAGTTCTAGAGAATAAAGCAAAAAGATGAAGTAGGATGATGTATAATTATCCAATGGAATATCAAATAATGCACAATTATTTAAGATGACTTTTGTTGTCTTTGTCTATCACACAATTTTAGGTTTGATATCTATCATAGGATCTTAGGCTTCTTTGTTGTATTTCAAGGGATTCATATAAGTTCTGTTCTTTTGGATTGGCTATGAGATTAATTTTTTTATTGTAACTTAATTACACTTAAAGTTTATTATCCATTTTTAAGTATGTATTTTATATAATAAAATTTAGATCCTCATGCACGAAATCAACTTATGCTATCAAATAAGTTATTAAGTGTAATCAAAACATAACCGGCCTACACCCAAAAAGACAAATAGTCCTGAAATCAAATGAAAGTTAAGATAAAAGTAAGGTTTAATTGATTTTTAGTTATTATAGTCTAATTTTCGTGTAATTTTAATTCTTTCAATCTAATTAATTTTTATAATTTTTGATTTTGAAATTAAATTACATATTCTCAAACTTTGCGTCAGAATTAATGAAAATATAATAGAGATATGATGTGATACTAATTTGAATAAAATTGATAAAATAAAAGTATAAAATATTTAAATAAAATTTAATTTTGAAAATTAACACTTCTAAAAAAATTATTTGAATATTTTATATATTTTTCCTTGCTGCTACGTTATAATTTCATTATATATTTTTTTATTTATTATATAAAATTTAGGATGCGAAACTTAATTTCAGTAATTAAAGTATTATAAAAAAATTAATAATGATAAAAATCATAGATGAAATATCAATCATTAATTATTTTCGTCAATAACTGATATTGCTTATTTTATTCTTACTCATTTTAGGAATGTCAAATCTCTTTCCTTTTCTTTTTATTACACTCTCTATCTTGTCATACATAATTTCATCATTATTTAGAACTTTTTTTTACATTCTTGAATTTTTAACCATTTTAAAAATTCTTTTACATCAATATCTTATTTTACGTTTAATTTTTCGTTCCAAAATTTGATTACGTATACTCTTAAATTATCAATATTTTACATTTTTTGTGTGCGTACATATTGTTCATTTGAATTCACTGCTTACTTATATCTTTTTCATCACCTTAATCTATAAATTTGTCTTTACGTAAATCAACTAAAACTCAAAATTCACAAAGTAGTTACTACTATTTTATGATCAACGGATAGTTATTTTAAATGGCATATACTTAGTTCTCCATAAATAAGATTAAATTCAAGTCTCATGCAAGAAAAGAATCTCCACTTAAAGAATTATTCTCATCATGGGACACATATTTTGGGCTTGCAAATGTTACTTTCTCCGGAGAATATGTGTGACGTAGTGACGTAGACGAAAGAAGAGAAAACTACTTGCTATTTTTATTATATATAGTTGTAGTTGAAGGCATTTATTTCTCTTGATTTCCACGGGCCAATGACGTGGGTGTGAGTAGGATGGAGAGTTGCGAAAAGCAAACCCTCAACCAACACATTCTATATTTTATATTTTATCTTGTATGGTTGACGATTTAGATTATTATAAACTATACAAAATAAATAAAAATGAAAGTAATAGAAATATAAGAAGAGTCCTCTAAACACCAAACCCTGACAAAAGCACGTGGCAGAGACATTCCATGAGTCAACACTGCTGGGGAAGCTTAGCACACAGGCCTGGGTGAGGGTGTTGACTGGGTCAACATTAACGGCACGGTTTTATCGGATATTTTGAATGTTTTTTTTATTATGATATTGAAAAGAAATAATTTTTGGAAATGGTAATTAATTTATGTCAAGGATCGTGAATGTATGTATTGTAAGTATTTTTCTTTTAATAAAATTTATTTCATACTTTAAGTATTAATTAAGATTTAAATTTTAAATTATTTAATTAAAAAATACAAATGATTATCATTTATGTCAATTATTATTATTATTATTATTATTTTAAATGTATTTGATTTAATATTAAATTAAATGAATACATATTTTCATGTTTATTTTTGTAAGTAAAAGCTTAGAAATTTTTATACAAGTGTCATTTAAAAGTCTCTTAGTTTAAAGCAAACTGGCACTTTATCTTCGGTACTTGCTCCGTCATCTTTGGCGAGCCACGTGAAGTACCACGTCCTCCCTCGTCCCATTGTCTAGGTTAAGGGTGCAACATATCTTTACCAAGATTGAAGATTCTTCTCTACGCCTTGTTTTGTTGCCCTCAACTCATTAACTAGACCCACCCACCTCGCTACATCATCCTCAAAAATTAACCTTATTCCGAGATTTTGACAAGCTCTAAACAATCTTCAAAAGTAATTGACTTGCTTATGCATTGCATGCATCATTAGAAACTGTATGTATGACTGCATTTATATCATTGAAAATGAATCAAAATTTTACCATGCATGACTGCATTTAGAGAGATGCGAGAGCAAAAACCTGTGAGTGATTGCTTATACGTTGTATCATTAGAAACAGTTTGACTGTGTTTCTCTACCAAACATTCTTATGGAAGTGATAAAAATCAAAGATTATTATAAAGGAGAGAAAGTTTTAGCCGTATTCTTTGTAATATTAATTTGCAAGAACCTTTTAAACTTACAAAACATATTTGTAACATTCTCTAAAACTTCTTGTTTCTGAAAGATTAATTATATGATATGGTGTTAATATAATATAATGTTAAACTATATTATATAATATTTTATTTTATTAAAATTTTAAATTCCTAAATAAATACTCAATCGTGAATATTACGAGTACTCGCTAACATAAATGAGAGAGAATAGATACGGAAAAAGCACTACCCGCATATTATCATCCTTAATCCAATGCAATAAATTGAGCTAAATATTAAATAAGACATCTAAATATCAAAATGTGTTATGATATTAATTAACAATTCATTTTTGTAGGACCTCAATAGTCCAATTCCAGTCCGAATTTTAATAATGGTCTCTATTAAAAATGCCGTCTCCAGACTCCAGCTTCCCCAACCTAACAATAATTATAGAAGAGATAATTATAAAATCATTTAAGGGGCTGATGTTTGTGAGAGGGACATTATATTCTTGCTTCCAATGAAAACCTATATATATATATATATATATATATATATATATATATATATATATATAAGGCATGTCATATAAGATCAAGAGTTGCAAAAGCAGGCAATGAAATGTCTAAAGAAACAAAATAATAGTAATAAGCAAAATATTAAAATAATTGGCAAGTGCAAAGATCAGCATTGTATTTGTAAGAAGCATCAAAAGGAAGAATATGAAAAAGGTCAACATGAGAAGCAAATTAGCGTGCGCAACGTCGTCGGCAATCCCTTTCATGTAGACCCAACAAAGGTAGCAACTTGCTTGACAACTTGCAATAACATAAAATCCAAAACATTAAAAAAAGGGACCATCGATCGTACCTTTCCCCAGTGACCCGTATTCTTGCTGATAGAAATAGGCAATCTTATGAGTGAAGACTCGGAGATACATGGAGCATTGATTAGATGCCTACCAAGGTATCCCTTTATCATGCACTCATACTCATGATCTCCATATAATTTCCACTACCTATCTCTAAATCATCACTCATCTTGTACAATGACTTCACATCAAAATATATGGCAAGAAAGTATATTGAAGCAAATGTTTCTTGTAGAACAACTTCATGATCATCATTCTCACCTTTTAAAAAAAGGTTCACGCGAAAATTAAAACCTCTAACCAAAGCTTGATTTGTGTCTGTCAATAAGATAGTAATGAGTTTCATTAAAGTTTACTTTACTTTAATAATTTAACTCATGACAGCTTATGTTATTCTCTTTCATTTCATCTATTTCAAAAACTCAAATATTAATAAACATAGTATTAACGTTAAAGCCTTCATATAATAACTAAAAGACTACTAATTTACTTTCTTGTTTGTCATTTGTAAAATATCTATCAACTTTATTAGTCACTATTTTTTTACTATTACACATGCATTTTTAGTAATATTTTAACACTTGGTAAAAAAAATTCCTAAAAACTTTTGTCAACATTTAAAAAATATGTCAAATATTAATAAAGGTTATTAATATATATTTTTTATATTTTATCAAATGTTGTGTTTAGGTTAAACGACATGAATTATACACAACATTTGATAAAAATGTCACGAAAATATATTATTAATATTTATTCATGTTTGATAATATTTTTTAAATGATATTAAAAGATTTAGTAATATTTTTATTAAATGTTAAATTAAAAATATACTAAACATCATATGTGTAAAAGTAATCTCTATCCATGTAGTTGACAATCTTTTTCATGTTATCTAACAAGCTATTATAATTTTTTTTAAGAAAACAAAAACTAGGGACTTCAACAATCAGATAAATGAGTTTGATCTTTATTCAATATGAGAAATAGCGAGCAACAAAAAACTTATTAATGAAATACAAATTAAAATATAGATTTTTTTATTTTTATTTAATTATCGTAAACTATACTACTATAGGAGTAGTAGTATTTTTTATTATACTATTTTTTTCTTTTTTTTTTTACATAATTACTCTTAATTTTTTTAAATCATATCTTTTTGTCCTTGACATTTATCCACTATTGAAATTAATGTTTTTTAAATACTCCATTAAAATATTGTTAAATAAGAAGCAATGTTTCTAAAATGACATAAAAGGAATCAGCGGACTAATTAATACGGGTGTACTTAAGTAGATGCAAGCCAAAAACACTAAGACAAAACGTGACTTATAAAATAAAGATGATGTTTACATTTACCTCAATTATTTAAAGGAATCAAACATAAAAACTTGACTCATTCAAATAAATATGAAGTCCGATCAAATAAATAAATAAATATGAAGTTGTTATTGGGTTAAATAGTTTTTTATATCTTTTTTATCATAGTTATTGGGAAAAAAATAAAATTTGTTAATTTCTTTTGAAGATAAATAATTAAAAAATATTTGAATGTGAAATTATTACTATGCCTATAAAATTTATATTTGAATCATTTGTATAATCAAATATAAAATCAGTTAAGTAAATCAAATGATTTTGATCAATTTAATGAGTCAAGCTGATATAATTTACAAATATCTGAGTTCATTTATACTTTTAATTTGAAGTAATTTATATACTATATATGAATTTAAATGTTCAATTTTTATGTATATACTATTATCTGTGAGATAGTTTTCAAAATAATAATCACACTATCCATTATTTTCATTAAACTACTATGATATTTTACGAGCAGAAACCTACATAGATACAGTGAAAAGAAAGTGAAGTATTGGAAGTTAGAACAAACATTGTGCTTTTGTTAAATAGTGAGACTGAGACTGCATCCGCACCAAGAAGCTTGGAATTTGTCGTGCTTACCTAAATATATTGAAAGGGAGCGTTGGTGAAATCCGCGTCACACCTTTGCTTTCCTCTCTTTGTCCTCCTTTCGAATAATTGTGCTGGCCACCTCCACTTTTCATGTATATTCCGTTTTTACTCCAAGTCCCACCATTATATTTCCCTTTTGCCCTTTCTATGTTCTGTAACACATATTGCACTTACTAGTTTTTTTTTGTACCTCTAATGTACTTCTACCTCAATTATTAACTTATGAATTGATAATATATAATTTTTTTACCAAATAAATGTTAATATTTTATTTGTTTAAATTTTTCATTCACATTTGCCAAAAATATTGACTGTCTTTCAAATAATTATATACTTATTTATCTACATGGTTTATTTAGAATTAAGTTTCCTTGGATTTTTTTTGTCTTCATATGTTAAACTTAATCATGGAATTTATAGATAATTATTTTGGCAAGTAAATAATGAGAAAAAAATTATCAGTGCTCGACTATTATTATTTCGGGGTTCTTTTCAAATGGCATTGATATAGTTAATTTATTGATTATGTAAAGTAACGTGAGTTTCATCTTCAATTCTTTGTAAATTTATGTAACTTAAATCTTTGAACAATTAAAATATTACTAATCATCATCATTTTATCCGTTGGAATTGAATAAAAATATAAAAAATACAATAAATTATTGAACAATTAAAATATCACTGATCTGATTCCTTTTTTTTTACTGCATATATTAATCAAATTCTTACAAATTTAATATTTTTATATAATAAAAAATTATCTTATAAAGATGATCTTATGAATAATTTATATAATCATGCATAGTTGAGTGAAAAATTTAAATCCTTGCATATTGAAAATGAAAACTTGTGGAAAAAGGAGGAAAATATCCCCTCAAATCTCAATTATGAGGTAAGGTCCATCATGTTGTAAACAATTGTTAATTAGAAAACTATAGACTATAGAGTAGAAAGAAAACAATTGTTAATTAGAGAGCAATGTCATTGGCACGAAGGAGGAAACGAGACGCGTCGCATGGAGAGTGGGTAGAAGCACTACCTAGGGTGAGAGTATCAGAGACATTGAATTAGTGGAAGCTGAGGTATATGTGGGGACCACAATGTAAAGTGGGGGAAGGTTCCGTGGTGTCCATGGCAAATGCGGCGAGACGCAGCATTGCAGAAATAAAAAAGAAAAGATAAATAAGCCATGTTCTGCACTGCACTTGCTTAGTTGCGTGGCGTTCTTTCTTTCTGTTCAACTCATCAACTTCAAATGGGATTTGTTTTTGCTTTTTTATCTCCGCATTTTTATTTGATTATAATCCGGGATTCCCAAAATATTGTAATGCTTATATGTGTCACTAAGTGCTGATGAAGTGGATCCCACTCGCCTCCCCGGAGGAGAAACCAAATGCAAGCCTGAGTGGAAGATATCGATATTCAAAGCCTAATACACTGAGTTGAAGTGCCAAGAAAGGTTTATAGATTATAGGCTAAATTAGCTTTTAATCCTTTAATTTATTTTTTAATTTTTTAGGTTTAATTTCATTTCTAATTTCTTAAATTGATTTAACATGGTCCTTCAAACTAAATAGTAAGAAATCATATTTTGTAATGATTAAAATATATATTTTTAAGAAAATGAATCGATTTTAAAAATTAGAAAATCAAATTCAACCTAAATAATAAATTATAAGATTAAAAAATTAATTTAACCTAAATTATAATACTTATAATTTGTAAGTAAAACTATTTATATTTTGATTGATGATTGATTTATGAAATATAATTTGAAATTAATTGGAATATACTAGTAAGGATATATCTAGTGAGAGGATTATTTTTATATGAACTATGAAAGTGAAAAAAATAAATTACTTTGATAATTTTTTTATTTAAACATCTTTATTAAAAGAGTTAGAAAGTAATTATATATTAATTAAGTATTTAAGTGAGATATCAATAAACATAGATATAATTAAAAATAATTAATATTTTATAAATATCCTTAACAAATATTTTGAGACAAAATAAAATTGCTCAATTGACAAATAATGTGAAACAAATGAAAACAAATCCTTTCAAATTTCATTTGCTTAAAATCACTAAAGATTAACCGTAAGAAAAACATAAAAATTGATTTCTAGTTGTAAAACCCAAATTTAAAAATGCATAAGAATCAATAAATAACAAAAAAGTAAACTGTAAGAATTAAATTTATAATTTATTTAAATCACACTTTCAAATTTGAGTATAAATTTACTTATTGATGCAAGAGTACTAGTAGGAACTCGTTACAAGATAGTAATGATTTTGTAATTAGATGTAACCTTGTTTAAATCGAAGCAGGGCTAACTGTCACTAAAATTTTCACATGTAAAATCCAAAATGGAAACCGTATATAAAAGAAATAAAACACGTGTCACTTTAATCTTGTACTGGTTATAGTCGATACAAGATAAGATAAGAATAAATGGAAAATTGAATATATGAAACTATGATAAAAATATGTAACTAGTTCACACTAGTAGTACTGAACTAGTACCTTCCACAACACAAGTGAGAATTGGACAACACAACACAAGTGAGAATTGGACAACACAATCAAGACAGCTAAAACTCGACGCTGACGCGAGCCGTATAATTTGGCTTTCCCATTGGTGGAGGGATACACACCTACGCAAGAGGCAAACAGCAGCTTTATTGTAGGCCCTAAATTATTACTTACAATATTTTTATTTATTGTATTTATTTATAAATAATATTTTTAAACCCTTTTTCCTTGATTCCTTCTCCTTCTTTGCAAGCCTCTTTGCATTCTCCTAAAGTCGCATCTGTAAGTGCTTAGAGCTAATTACTCTCTCTCTTTCTTTCTGTCTTTATCTTCCTACTATTATTATTTATTATTATTACTCAAACTATTTACCCAGACACGTGTCCTCACAAACCTCCATGCACAGGATCCGCGGCTATCATATAAATTTACTCCTGAGTAAAAATGTGACTTTTAATATTCACACTTCATAAATCATAACAAGGCTGGGTGGGATTAACAACTTACCACAAAGTTGTTCCAACTAGCTACAGTAATTTACTATTTCTGATGTCAAAGTTCCAATATGCACAATTTTTTATCACCCCACCTCTCCCTATTGGTTCAATAGGTCAAACATTGTTTAGAATACTGAATCCTCTCGAGTCTCGACGGCTTCAAGTATCACGTCGGCGATCAAGGTTAGGTAAGATTTAACTGTTCTTAATATGCGATCCCCTGATTTTATTTTACTAAGCTGGTTGTTCATTAATTAATCTGGGTTTTCCTTCAATAAATAAAGGGAACTTCTCACTACCCCTGTGATTAGAGTCTTCGATTCTATCTAATAGAACTCTAAAATATTCTTATAAATTTTGATCTTTTAAATTAATTATAAAACTTATAATCGGTCAAAATTTTAATCATATTTAAAATTAATTTCTTTGTTCTCATTTCATTCCAAGAGTATATTTTGTCATAAAATCAACATATATTATTAATTAAATTATACTCGTTGAGTATCAAATTAATGCTCAATTTCTTTTATTCTAATGGAAGAATCATAATAAATGAAAAAAAATTAAAAGGACTGATATTTACTTACAATTGCAATAGTCGTAGCTAGTATACATAGTTATAACTTCAAGATCATGGATGATACGATGACATGGATCACTAGACATTTGAATATTCACCCAACTCAGGTTCATAAATGTTTTCGAGAAAATTAAAAACACCAATAAAAAACAAAAGATATATATCTAGTCTTTACTCTTTATTCATATTTAATTAATATTACTAATATTCATAGTCCCACGACCACGGGACTGTTACATATTTTTCATGTTTGGCAGAAATTATAGAAAGAAAAAAAAAAAAAAAAAACAAAGAGATCACCACCGACTAACTCTCATTTTTCTCTCTAGAGAAATCCTGTGCCAGTGTCTCGCCAAAAACTCGCCGGACTTTCAAATCCGGGAACAACCCCTCCAAAAGGACTATTACACCATACAACAAAAATCAACAAAACTAATAATAACTCGTTAATTAATTAGATTCACAAAAACATAACCCTCAAAGAACCATACAGGGAGAATTCTCAAATGAAAAGGTTGAGAACTTTCCAGTGACTCCACTGATCCCCAAATCTATTCTCCGTCGTCGTTCCGGACTCCTCGGAGGTCATCGACGGAGACTCCGGCCGGCGGCTCTCCACCTTCTGCAAGAAACCCGGCGTCAGCCGGAGATCGAGATTCGGCTGCTGCTCCTGAAGCTTTGCCAGCTCCTCCGACCGCTTGCGTTTACCGCCGCCACCGGAGGAGGATCGCGAGCTTGTGAACCGGCAATTCGTGTTCGGGTTTCGGATCCTCAACGTGTCGGTGCAGCCGACTTCGGCCTCCGATGTTTCATCGGCGGTGGCCACGGCGGCAGCGGGAGCATCGAGGCCCATGAGCTCCGGCATGGGCCTCAGCGTGCCGCCGCGGAGCACCGTCTCGACCGCGGCCTGGCACACGTGCCAGTTCCCAGTCCAGAGAAGCCCCACGGCACCGTTCACAGGGTTCACCGTTCTGCCACACGCTTCGAAGAGCAGCGACTGAAACAGAGCTGCATAGAGAACTCGCAAAGAAAAGAAGCATTAGTTAAGAATATTCTAGAAAAACGACATATATAGGGAGAAATTAAAGGTTAAAACAAATTAAATCATATATATATATATATAAGGTTTGCTCAAGGCCGAAGGGGAAGATCACAGGTTCAGATTCGAATTTCTCACATTGAAATTTTAAACAAAACTAATGAACTAATATTTGTAGATAGAAAAAGAAATTGAAATTAAGTTTACCAGGTCTTTGATTTTCTGGAACGCTGGAAATGAAGGACATGAGGCCGGCGCGGCCAAAGAATTTGGCGACGAAGACGGTGGCGTGACCTTGGGCTTCGGCGGTTTCGATCCACTGCAAACAAGGGCGCAAAATACAGGACTCGCTGCATCCCTTTCGAAGAACGCGGCACCCGTTGCAACTCATGCTTATTTTTTTGTTGTTATTAATGTAAAATGAAATTAATTAATGAACCCAGGGTGTGTGACTGTGTTTTTATGTTTCAATTAACAGCTTTATTGTCAAAACACATTCGCATCAACACACAAGGAATAATAATTATAAGGGAATTTAGCAAGCTAGCTAACAAAGAGAGAGAGAGGAGAATAGAGAATGCAAATGATGGTTTGGGTGGGATATAAATAAGGGGAGGGGAGAGCAGGTGTTGGGGGAAGTGGGGTTGGTGTTTAACTATGGTTGGGTTAAGATAGTGGTGGAGGAAGTCAGGAAGCGAGAGTGTTGTGTTTAATTCTACGGGCACTGACCTTTTCTGTTTGCATAAGGTGAGATTCCAATGTCTTTGGCGTGAGCGGCTCCGTGTTTCCGCGCATGGATGTTTCCTACGCCGTTGGATTCTATACATTTCAACTTCAGCTGCCTGAGATATCCATTATTTTTTTAATTTAATCTTAGTTGGGAATACAGTCCTATTTCAAAGATCTTTTACTATTATTATAAGTATGGATTATGGAATTTGGTAATTTTTTTTATTATTGTATAACATCTTAATTATCATATAATATCTTTCATTTTCATTTCTATAATGCAAATATTAAAAATTATTACAAAAAAATATAAAAGTCATTTAGTATATAAATTTATGCTTTTTATATGCTAAAACATACATAATATCTCTTAACCTAAAGGATTGACTTAATAAAGTATAGTTACATTCGCGTGAATGAGAACGATCTATCTTATAGAAAAATTTGTGTTTGATTTTCACCGTATGCAAAAATTTCTTAGGTCATCGACAATCACGTACCATAGAATTAATCTCTATTTCAATGAATTCATGGATATCTATGACGTAGGACAAAAAAAAATACATAGTATCTATTGTTCTAAAGGTATGATGCAGTGGTCTATCAATATATTCTATAGCTATGAGTTCTCCATGATTGTTTCTTGGTATGGAAGCAAAAGTTCGTTAAACCACTACAGAAATAAAAGTGAAGATTGCATAGGCAAAAACTTCAATGCTCAAATAAGAATATAATAGAGTAATAATGGATATAGTATTTTTGTTGGTGCGGTTCAAATCTCATTTCTTTGTATAATGCTAGTAACTAAGCTAATAACATTGAAAATAAAGCAAATCTATTAGTGATTTATTATTTTGTTTGTGAAAAAAAGCTAATCACATTGACAAAGGCAGGCTCATACATAGTCCTTAATTCTAAAATTATTTATAATTTTTTGGTTGAACATAATATTGGTACGAAGTTATTTTTGTCAAAATCAATAATAATTTTTTGTCGAAGATCGTAAACATGCATAAAATATATATTTCTCTTATAAATCTATATAATATTAAAAAAATTAATAAATCTAATAATATAATTATTTATATATCTTAAAATAATAGATGATAACAATAAAATACTAATAATAAAAATAAACAATATTCAAATATTTTGTGTAAAATGATAAAGGAATATAATTATTTCTATAATAAAAACTATACAATAAAAAGATATTTATGCAAATAGGTAAAAGAATATCATTATCTTCACAATTATAACAAGAAAATGATAATTAATGCTTTATCAAAGAATAAGAAAAATAAGTTAGACTTAAATATCATTATTTAATTTCAAAATACAAATATATATATATATATTTTCTAATATTGATATATTATATTATTATTATATTAAAAAAATAAAAATCATAAAAATTTAGGGAGAGCCAAGCCCCTCATCACTTCATGCATATGTCCTTGGCTATGTTCGTTATTATAAGGTTCAAATAAAAAATGTGTTTTGGTCCTTTTTGAAAGGTCCAATTCCAGAAATATATTTTTTAAACTATAATACATAGTTTTAGAAATGTATTTCGAGAATAAATGTATGTTATTCTGAAAAGATATTTACGAAAGAGAAAAATGAGATTCCAAGGAATGTATCCCTCTAAGGAAAAATGGTATAAAAGGGGTGTCAATAGCGATTGCCTAAATCAAATGGGCTAATAATTGGTTGAATACCTCTATCACGACATTTGTATCCTTGTATCCTGCACCTCCCATTTTATATGTGTGGACAAAAATGCCCTTGATGACTTATGTCTCACCAATCATAACACCTCTCATCCCCAATCCTAACACCTCCTTCCCCCTTTTCATTTGTGCGCCACCGATGCCCCAAGCCCCACCATGTAAGCACGACACTAGAAAAGGTTCGTGTGTCAATTGTGATCTCAATTGATGAGGGAGACACATCTTTCACTTATAGGAGGAAACCATCTGCATATGTTACATCGTATCAAATCTGAGGTTTGCAGAACTATGTCTCTTAGTCACACTTGTGTTTCTCCTCCGTGCACCCTTACACTTACACACAAAATGGAATTATGTCAAGACGGTTGAATACATTCTACTTTAGTGCCTTCCACTTTTTCTTCTTCAACTCTTTGTTGTTATTTTGGTTGGACATAAGTTCAAGTTGCCTCATTATTTTACAAGTACCGATTCGTTGTCTTCATCCTCATCTTCACACACTCACCCTTTACTCAATACTCTTCTCTTTGGTCTCATAATTTCTATTCAAAAATAACAAATTTGGAAGATAAAATTACCTTTTGGAATAACTATTTCATAATAGTTGTGGATCACTTATTTTTATTTTGGAATAACCATTCTGAAAGGTAATAAGTGCTACAAAACTATTCCAAAAGAAAAAAATTACTTATCGAAATGGGAGTTCCCGATGGAAACACTACTTTTATCCACACACATAAAATAAGAGGTGCATCAGTGCATGATACAAATTGGGAGGTGCAGGATTCAAATCCCGTCTCCCACTCAACCTGCTTAAGAAAGTTTTGAGCCAAACCCATTTTGTTGCCCATGTTCTGTCACCTGTGTCCCCTCGTGTCTCTTTTCATCTATCTTGTCACCCAAGCTTAGCTTATCGCGCTGTCGCTGTTTAGTCTCACTATCATGCTTATTAATTCTAAGATTCCTTAGTCTAATTTGTGCTAATTCTAACTTATTCCATTCTTTATTAAATGTTGTCGTACGCAAATGGTAGAATCAAGTCCACGTACGTTTCAATAAATGAACGAGCACTGTTATTTTATCTTGCGGATTGGCTAATGTTTACTTTATCTTAAAAGGAAGATGTTCCATTGCTTCATCAGCGTTGGCATGTCATTCAAACTTCAACGAATACAAATATAGAAAGTCGAATTGCAACACAGGATTCCACGATATATTTTTTTAGTTTGTATTTTTGTTTTTCTTTATTTCAACTAGCGAAAACACATATGCCGCTGTTCAGGCGTGTTCGCATTTTTATTGTGTTAAATTAGATATAAATTGAAGAGAGAAAATACAGACATTGTCTATATTTATTTTATTTTTGAAAAGATAATTTTTATATCTCTTTTAAAAAAAATACATTTCAAAATTTTCAGAATAGAAATAAAAATAAAAATAAAGGAGATTGTAAGTGGGATAGTTTGAATTTTTTTTTAAAAAAAAGAAAATGAGAATATTCAAGTAATACTGATTTATTTAAAAAAAGTTAAAAAATAGTAGAATAGTTTGAAATCTTAAATTTTTTTTAAAATAACAGGTCAAGAAATTAGCAAATATCAATCTCATAATAATTATTTAAAAAATTGTTAATTGTTAGGTTTAAAAATTTAAAATATTGAATAGTTAAAAAAATGAAGAGAAAAGTGAGGTAGTTTGAACTTTTAAAATTTTAAAAATTGGTATTTTTTTTTGAAAAACAGTGGTTTAATAAAAAAATAAACAGAAGAGAATAGTGTGCGGTAGTTTTATTTGGTAGTGTGCAGAGGGATAGTTTAGAATTTTATTATTAAAAAATTGAGAGCTTTTTTTGTTTTATGTAAAAAATGAAATTGAGAGGTGTTAATAAATGTTTAATATAAATAGACGAAGATGAATAAAACAAAAAACAAAATTTATAAAAACAATGATTATAAGTGAATGAAATATTAAAATACCAAAATGAAGTAAAAAGTGAGTCAATTTTCTTTGATAATCTTCTCTTGAATCCATTCTTATAATGTGTGTTCACTCTTTCCAAAACATGGTTGTTGAGGGCAACTAAATTGTTTGTAATTTCATATTGGTTTTGCATAAATTTTGAAGAAGAAAATCTCTTCTATGTTCTAAATGAATGAATAAATATATGATTAAATAGATGAAAAGAAATAGAACAAAGAGAGGCAAAAGAATTCAAATAATATTTTTTTAATAAAAAATCATCAATTTGGGGTTGTTTTTAAACTATTTACCAATCCGGGACAGTAAGATACGTCCATTTTGGGCGTGACTAGTCATGCCTCATCTGGGCGTGACTCCCCCCATTGCGACACATGTCATGCAACCGTGCATCGCTGGTGATATTTTATGTAAACGGTCATAACTTTTGATAGAAATGTCCGATGGAGAAGTACGATATGTCAAAACGCTCGAAATTGAGAGGGGAAACCCTAGGCAAATCCCCAAAGGAGATTTGGTCCACCATTTTTTTCCAAAATTAGGATTTAAGATTTAATCATCCAAAAATTCCATTGTTTTTCTATTTTTTAATTATTTAATTAGTTAATTCAATGCTATTTTTAATTACTTCTCTGAATTTCAAGCATTTTGACATATCGTACACCTCGTTCAGACATTTCTATAAAAAATTAGACCATTTGAAGGACATATCGCACATCTTGTAATTTTTTTCGATATTCTAAATTTTTATATGGTTTTGTTTAATATTTTTCGATATTAAAAAAGTATTATTTAGGTTCTTTTGTCGAATAGGGGGTGCATCATTCTATTTCTATTTGCACCCTCCCACCCCTTCTCCTCTATCACACATCCTCTTAATTTCTTACTTGTTATACACTCATGCATAATCTATCCCATATCTGTCACTTAAAGCCGTTTCTTTTTCTTTATTTTCTCCCCGTCAAATCTATATTTATTTAACTTAATTGTTTATCCTTTTAATCCTTTTTGCATTCTCTATATATTTAATTACTCCTACATAGAAAGGCATAATCCTAATAAATATTTTCAATAATTTACTACAAATGTGACTGATTATAAGATTATACAATAAGTGAACTTTGTGAATTGTGATACTGCTCATGGTCTTGACCTTTATTTATACTTACATTAATATGTTTATGTTTTTTAACTTGTATTTTTCAATAATAATTTAAGAGTTTAATAGATTATGGTTAATGTAAAAGTTTTTATACTATTGATTTTAAATATTTTAAAATAAGTTTTATTAAAATCAATAAACTTATTATATTTGATATATATTTTTTGTGAAGATGAAATCTATATTTTTATGAATAATAAATTTTTTGGTATTAACACAAAAATTCAAAATTACTGGTTAAAAAGTTAAAATATTTTTGTATATTATAGTTTATAGTTGAATGAAAGTATAAGGGATTAAAGCAAATAAATTATTTTGTACAAGACCTTGATAATTAAACTCAGTATAAAAATAATAATTGTCGTTTTGTAAGTTTTGTTAATAAATAAGCAAGAGACATTCATTCACCAAAAAATTATGACCGTTTGATAATTTATATTAAAAATTAGTTATATAAAAATCCAAAAAATATTAAACAAAACCATATAAAAATTTAGAATATAAAAAAAAAATTACAAAAGCGTACGATATGTCATTCAAATGGTTTAACTTTTGATAGAAATGTTCGATTAAGGTGTACGATATGTCAAAACGTTTGAAATTAAGAGAAGTAATTAAAAAAATAAAAAATAGTATTAAATTAACTAATTAAAAAAGTAGAAAAGAAGGAAATTTTTGGATGACTAAAGATTAAATTCTAATTTTGAGGCACTTAGAGGCATTTTTTGGAAAAAATAGTGGACAAAATCCCTTTTGGAAATTTTGCCCAAGGCTTCCCCTCTCAATTTTCAGCGTTTTGACATATCGTACGCCTCCATCGGACATTTCTATCAAAAGTTATGACCGTTTACGTAAAATATCGCCACCGATGTATGGATGCGTGACACGTGTCGCAACAGATACGTGGCGCAATGGGGGAGTCACGCATCATCTGGGCGTGACTAAGGGGGGTGTCACGCCTCATCTAGGCGTGACCAGTCATACCCAAAATGGGCATGTCTTATTGCCCCAGAATTGTAAATAGTTTGAAAACAACCTCAAATTGATAATTTTTTATTAAAAAAGTATTATTTAGGTTCTTTTGCCAACAAAGAGAATGAAATATTAGAATTGTCCACCCTTTCCAAATCATGGTTGTTGAGGCAACTAAATTTATTGTAATTTCATATTGGTTTATATAAATTTCAAAGAAAAAAAAATGAAGGACATATTATAATTCCGGCATGGAGTGAAATTGAGATAATTTTCCTTTGAATTATTTTACTATATGTGTCCATTCTTTACAAGACGTGGTTTGTTGTCGGTAATTGAGCATTTCATAAAGAAAGCATGAAAAAAAACAACCATTGAGAATTTTAGAAAACAAAACACCAATAACAAAATAATATATGCATGGTTTCACATGAAAAAAATATTAGAATCAATAAATGAGAAATTAATCATGATTGTTGCAATGGTGAATAGTAAAGATGTATTGAGAATTTTGTTTTGCACTTTCTACATACACTTATATATGAGTATATATGTTAGATGTGTACACTAAAACATGAACATAAAATATTTTCATGACAAAGTATCCAATTATTCATTTTTTGGTTGCAACGAGTATCCTGTTTTTTGCCGAAATAGATATAATGTATTCCAATTAAAAGGAGAGGTTACAATAATGTGCAACAGTGTCTCTAACAATGCTCAACTCAAATGGTTTACCTATTGAGTGGAGAAGGTTGATGATAATTAAATTGTCTTGCTTTAATGGTCTCTCACATACGTGAATGAGAATGAGTTATAGCTCTTGGATGGAAATAAGTGAAATTTATCCTGTAACCATAAAATAAGTTTGAACTATATTCATTCCTTTTGTTCTGCCTCTTCTAATTGATTATGTGATGTGTTGCAGAACAAACATGTGACGTAACCTTTGTCTTTTTCTTGCACTCAACAGTGTGGCTGATTTTGGTCAAGCGCCATTTTGAGGAAGCATATATCTCGATAAAGACAAAATATACATATGCATCTTCAATGACATTGATGACTAGACCTAAAAAAACTAAGAAAAACATTATACTTTCTAAAAAACAACACTGGATGATTGGAGAAACCTAGATATGCTCTATTTAAAAACGCTAATTAGAGAGTAGACAGGTAGTTTGAAATTTTAAAATTTTAAAATAGTAGTTTGTCAAGAAGGGAATAGTGGGGTAACTTGGAGTTTCAAATTAGAAAAAAAATATTTTTAAATATCGTGATTTATGTTATTTATCTTAAAAAAGTGGTAGATCCTTGAAATATATAGTAGTTCACATTAATTGCTAGGGTGCATTAGAAGAAAAACAACATTATTCAAAGAAAGAAAGAAACCAAAGAAAACCTCTTCTTTGTTTAAAATAAATAAATAGAATAATGGGGGTAGTTTAGAATTTTAAAATAATAAAAAAACAATGACAATTTTTAAATAATAAAGGTTTCTTTTAGAAAAGCCAAAAAAGTAACAAGTGTTAGGAAATTGAGGGGGGTAAATATTGGAGATATTTACATCAATGAGTCATGAACAATCATATAAGTGAACTATATATCACACTTTAACCCAAAACTTTAAGGTTTAGGTTTATGGGTTTTTTCCTCACTTATATGATGCTCAACTTTTCTATTTCTATCCGATGTGAGACTTTACCTCACACTTATATTCCATCAACAAGGTAGACTGGAATTTTAAAATAAAAAATGGCGATTATTAAACAATAATTTACGTTATTGATCTTGAAAAACGGTGAAAAAAACTTCTTTATCCAATCAAGCAATTTGCAATAACAATCTTATAAATTGAATAAAGAAATATAAAATTAAATAGATGAAGAGAGATTAATAAAATAAAAGTTATAAAAAAATAGAAAAGTATAACATAAAATGAAATATGATTTATGCAGTTATTATATTGTCTTGTTAAATATAAGGGAAATGAGTATAACATAATAGAAAAAACGTATTACATAAATTAAAAGAGATGAGCACAATCCCCCTTAGTCAACCTCACAGGTTCTTAAAAGTGGACCTCCAATAAAATCCAAGACCAGCTCTTGGTACAAAACTCAAGGTTTATCCTTGGTACAAATTCAAAATCCAGGACGGACGTGTCCTTGGTAGATCGCTGATCGTTTGTAAGACCCAAGACCAACTCTTGTTAATTCACAGGTTCATAAACCCAAGTTCTGCTAGACTGTCAAGGTTCATAAATCAAAGTCTTGGTCGACCTCAAAACTCTAAAATCTAGGACACATGTCACTAGTTGATTTTCAACAATTCGCAAAATCCAAGACCAGCTCTTGGTTGTTTACAGGTTCACAAACCCAAGATCAATCCTTGGTGAGCCTCGACAAAATCCAGCATAGACATCTCCTTTGGTATCAAAATTAACAAACACAAGGTACAACTATGTCTACTCTTGACACTTGTTATTATTCCTACATTCCATCTTTGCCGGAATACAAGTTCTCAAGAACACAAAACCCAAGGTCCACCCTTGGTACGCCAAGTCTAGGGTCTGCCCTTGACACTTCAAACCCAAGACATCTTCTTGGTATGGTTACTCCTTCAGAGCCCCGACAAGCAATGCCACAAGATTATTTGTTTTACAATAACAGATGTACAAGGTCTACCCTTGGCCTATTAAATCCAAGAAAACTCTTTTGGTACTCTCATGCCTATGGAACCCCGACATGTTGGACCATAGGATTATTTGTTTTGCAGGAACAGGTGTCGAAGGTCCACCATTGACACTCCAAACCCAAGAAATGCTCTTAGTACTCTCATTTACTTGGAACTTCGACAAGAAAGGCTACATACTTAGTCATTTGCAAAAGCAAGAATCCAACATTAGTTCAAGAATCATACTTAACGATACAAACCCAAGTTGCATTCTTGGTAATTCATTTGCTTCTAAGTCTCAGCAAGCAAAATGGGAAACTATCAATTACAAGATCTCAACTTTTATGATGAAAAGACACAAGTCAAGCGGCTTATATTCATCAACACAAACATTCACAAATAGAAGAAAGTATGCAACATACAAAGTGAAGACATAGAAGAAATTGAAGAAAGAAGGATATTTTCATTAATTTGTTAACACTTTACATGGCCTTTATGGCCAAAAGTTTAAACGGAAATACAAAAACATGGCAGCCTACAAATTGGCCCCATCACCAACACTCCCTTTAGTAGAGCCGATCTCCTCCTCATCGACCAAGACTTCCTCCTTTAAATCCTTGAAATGGTCAAACAGACCCCAAGTGAAGGTCCTTTGCAAAGAGGTCATCTTGTCGAACAACTTTGAGAAATCCCTTCTCATGCTGCTCCACTGCCTCCTTCTTGTAGACAGCCAGCTTGTCATCAAGTTCTTTGTTGACCGCCATCTCCGCAGCAAGTCTAAGCTCGGACTACTTTAGCTTTTTCTCCAACTCGGTCACCCTTTTGTTCAACTCTTCTTTCTCAGCAGTGACCTTGTTAGCCTTGGCAACTAGGTCCACCTTCTCCTTTAGCAAAGCTTTACCTTGGCCGACCAACTCATCAACATCGACCCGGGTACATAGCAACTTAGCCAAAGTGCCACCAACCTTAGCAGGTAACTGATGGTTAGACCTGACCAACTCATCAATGGCCACCACAACACTATTCAACTTGGAGTGTTCTACCCTCCAAACATTGTGGACAATTGACTTCAACTTAGCCAACTCCCTTTCCAAGGAAATAGCTTTGTTCACAGCTTCTTGGTGCAGCTGTCCGTTCTCTTACATGATTGCAATGCTCCTATGTAGAAAGAGTTTCGCTACATCAGCAGAACATTGAGGACTGACTGACCGAATCAAGTTCTTGCCAAATGGGGTCGGCACTCTCTGCTCAAGTCTATGCCCTACACTTCATAATGAGTCGACCTCCCTTGGAGCATTTACAAACTCAAGGGAGGTGACAAGGCAAGCAGCAGGCACCAGCATCACAGAAGGAGAAGGCAGAGGGGTAGGAATGGTGGCTGCAGGAGGAACGGGGGCAGCAACAAGCGGAGCAAGAGCAGGGGAAGTAGCAGGGGCCACTACTAGTGTTGGCGCTCGGACAGGAGGAGGGGAAACTGGCACACGAGGAAGAAGCCCAGCAGCCTCCCTCTTCACAAGCAAGCTGCGGGGGGCTCAGGACTTCTTGCGGCCAAACGTCCCAACACCTTCATTCCTTTTCCTCTTAGCCAATGCAGCGGGGAGGCGCTGGGAAAAGCAACAACAACATCAGCATGGTCGACCTTGACAATGGGTGGACCCTCTTCTCCAGCTGGAGGGGGGACAGGGGATGGTGGCACCACATTACCACCCACCTTCTTCACTAGCGGCCTCCATAAGAAGTTACCCATGATACCAGTATAAAACACAAGTGTCAGGTCAAGGTGCACAAACAAGCAAACAAAGAAGGCATAAGGAAGATAGAATACCATCCAGTGCAGCAGAAGGGTCATCTGCCGAGGGCAGTAACAAGATAGCACGCGCGTCTAAGGAGGCCGGCAATAACTCTAGGATCGCCTTGTCCGACCTTTCCACTAGGGTTAGTGAATCCTCATCAAAAGACCTGAACCTAGTGGGGTTAGCATGCCAATAGAATGGGAAGCGAGGCTCCTCATCCCTATTGAGCATCAACGACAATCTGTCTGCCACGGCACCACTTTCACGGACCTTGAAGAAACGGTCCTTGAAGCGGCGGAAGACATTGGTGTCTACCTCGAAACAGTTTCTTCGAAACACTGTGCAAGGAGACCTAACCAACCTTCACGAACAGATTGGTTTGAAATAAAAACAGAAAAAGATGAACACTCAGACGAATCTTAAAAAAAGAACACAAAATTTCGAGCGCTTGCACCACTGTCCAACTATTGGGGTGAAGTTGGGAGGGTGCCACATTCAAAAAATCCAGCAGGGCACACTGGAAAGGTGAGAAGGGAAGGAGAAGCCCCAGAACTTTGAAAAGATATCGATACACGAAAAAGAAGGGCGGAGCTCCTGGTGCTGCCCTCATGAAAGGGAACTCATCATTCCCACAAGCTTCGACAATGAGCTTATGGGAATCTTCAGGTGTCGTCAACTGAAGTTGATGGCATATCGCATTGACACTAGCAGGTGAAGTGAAAAAAGACTTATACTTCAAAACGTCTTCCGTCACCCACTCGTAATCGGACACAGCTGGAGTAGGAGTTGACAACCCAACACTGCGACTGCAACGCACGCGAGGAGAGGCCCTCACACTCCTAACATCACTTGGCCTTACCCTCCCAGAAGCAGATGAAGGGGGAAGGATGGTGAGTGGTAGAGGCTCGCTTGCCCTAGGGGTGACAGAAGGCCTTGCCTGCTGACGAGGGCGAGAAATACCCTCACCAGTCCTATGGGAGGTATCCCTCCTCCCTGAAGAAGAGGATTCGTCAGAGACTCCACCGTGAGTGTTTTCCTCCGAAGACAACTTCACGCATCAGGGGTTTCCCTGTCGAGCCCCCTGAATCTCTATCTCCCATACCTAGAGCAGAATCAGAAATGCGGGATTCATACATGTTTTTAGTAGAAAAATGAATACTTTGAACAAAAAGAAGGTTTGAGCAAGAACAAGATCAAAGAAGCAAACAAATTTCGGGAAAACAAGAAGGTAGGAATGGCGGTGAGAGAAAATATCAAGTGTCTCGTCCATTAAAATGGAGATGTGACTACTATGCAGTAACGCACGGAACTTGAAACGACTCCGCACCACAATAAATACCCACTCGCCCACTACCGCACTACTCCAGTACGTGTCCACTCCTTGAGTGACACGTATGCACGAGTACGACGAGTGTGCTTCATGCACCTAGGGAAATTACAAAGTATAACGCGTGCTTTCAATACTCATTCCAACGGTCAGATATTGGTAGAAGTGTCCAACCTTGATGGTTCGTTCGCCCGACATATTTGACTTCACAGATACATCCATCCTGAGCATTTCAATAGTAACAACCCGGACATAGCAGTTCAGGTTAGGGGGCTTGACATAGCTCCACATTTACTTTTTACAAAGTTATCAAACATTGACATTGGACATGACTCGTCCACCCTCGGGGGCTCCTCGAGCTCACTATTACATCTTACTTGTCAAGAACACCAACCTTGACATTAGATATTCTGCATCAACGCTTACTCATCCTCTTTCACCTACAAACTGGCTTAGAGGCTGGGGGGCTTCTATACTGTACAAATTGGTAAAATTACACATGGACATTACTGTGAGGTCATTGTACACTTGTCCATCCTCCGTGTCAACCCTGCTACAGTAACCGTGTATATTTCCGCTAAGCAAGTGTCAACCTTGACATAATGAAGATACACTTGTCCACCCTCCGTGTTAGCCTTGCTACAAGAGCGCGAACGTCAACCCTCTCAACTTCCAAATGTTTTTGGACCGCAATAGCCTATCTGTTACGCATATTTAAAATGGTGCAACCACCTTATCTCCTAATATCTTTCCAATTGTCTACAAGTTGTTGCTTATCTATAAATAACAGTATCTCTACAAGGTACACATTATCTCATATTTGAATTACATAATTACATGCTATTATTTGTTATCTTATCAACAGATTATCTAACAAAACAGAGGCCCAAGGTCCATGCTCCACGCTATAAATACAAGTTCTCTCTAAACCTTTAATCATCTCATGATCATTCCATATATTCCCAGATTCATCCAATACACACTCGAAAACTCTCCACTCTTTTACTCAGTTATTCTTTCATAATTGATGTACTTACTTGAGTGTCGGAGTCTATTTTCTTTGCTTTGTAGGTCCCCTCCTTGACAAGAATGACTCATCATCCGACGTGCAAAATTTGAAACCTACTTGTCATCATACGTGAAATTTTCAGATTTTGGTAAAAACATGTTCTATTTAAAAACATTAATTAGAGAGTAGAGAGATAGTTTGAAATTTTAAAATTAAAAAATAGTAGTTTGTCAAGAACGGAGTAGTGGGGTAACTTGGAGTTTTAAATTAGAAAAAAAAATATAATGATTTATGCTATTTATCTTTAAAAAGTGGTAGATCCTTGAAATATATAGTAGTTCACATTAATTGTTAGGTCAGAAGAAAAACAACATTATTCAAAGAAAGAAAGAAACCAAAAGAAAACCTCTTTTTTGTTTTAAATAAATAAATAGAATAATGAGGGTAGTTTAGAATTTTAAATAATAAAAAAACAATGACAATTTTTAAATAATAAATGTTTTTTTAGAAAAGCCAAGAAAGTTAACCAGGTATACTGGAATTTTAAAATAAAAAATGGTGAATATTAAATAATAGTTTACGTTATCGATCTTGAAAAACGGTGGAAAAAAACTTCTTTATCCAATCAAGCAATTTGCAATAACAATCTTATTAATCGAATAAAGAAATATAAAATTAAATAGATGAAGAGAGATTAATAAAATAAAAGTTATAAAAAATAGAAAAGTATAACATAAAATGAAATATGATTTATGCAGTTATTATATTGTCTTGTTAAATATAAGGGAAATGAGTACTATAACATAATAGAAAAAGCGTATTACATAAATTAAAAGAGATGAGCACAATAAGAAAAAAGGAAACCTGTAAACGAAAGTTTAATAAATATTTTGTTCTAAACTTCGTAACGTTTTAATTCATTTTATTAATGTGTCAAGCGATAGAGACTGAAATCAAACATTACATTTTTTTTTTCAGAGAATCAAGCATTATAAATGATGTAGTCACAATTAAGAATTTGGTAAGCTAAATGCAATGGTTTCGAAATAGAAATACGTAAACCATTTTTAATTTATGTTATACTCATGTTAAATATAATGGTTGATCAACCTTATAAAAAAGTCCAATTAACATTTTCTGATTGTAGCAAGCTTTCTGTCTCAAACTTCCTCTTGCATTAATCTATCACCAAGATGGGAGGGGTTAAAAGAAAAATGAAATTAATTGTACACTGGAAAGTCAGAAAAATAAAATTTTAGAAAAGGACATTCATGTGCATACTCTTCTGCCTAAATGTTCAACATTCATACTCTTCTCGATGAATAAACATATTTGTTTTGCAGGTATGATTTCATGGTGTTTGAATCCCGAGAAGTTTCTTTTGCCTTGATTATCGCTTTTGAGTTGGAAAAGCTGATAGTTCATATAAAAAAAACAAAAGATTAGTAGACAATAAGATATAGAGAGCCTAGTAACGTGAATAAATAGTGAATCTACAGATCATATTTAATTTGGTGAATCGCAATGTAGATAAAAAAATCCTAAAACTATAGTTCAATTGAAAAGGATGAACATGGATTTGTAATATTTAATACAATAGAACAAAAGTCATAGTATAAGCTTTTTGTTTGCAGATTTCATATTTAAACACCATGCATATATAAAGTTTAATAATGTTAAGCGTTTTGATGACATGCAATAGAACTATATAAGAAAAGGAATGTCAAAATTAGGGAGATGTTGACATGCTATAATAATACTTACATAAGATCTTCATTCCAGAATTCAACATGAAAAACCTTTATGAATGGAAAAAAAAATAATGAGAATGATTCCAGATGCTATGGAAATAGAATGAAAAAAAATGAAGAAGTGAAGAAAAGGATCGAGTGAGAGAGATGGAAAGATAGACAAAATGTTAAACAAGATGAAACAATACAAACAATGAAGTGTGTAATTACAAATATCAAATATCGTATATGATTGTGCGGTTACCCCACATCTTTAATAGTGTATAGTTACTCATTATTTGTGGTTACCAAATTTAAATTTCTTGATTAATTTTATGGACAAAATCAGGAAAGTGAAAGTGGACATAAAGGAGATATCCCTTTTATATATTGTTATAGATTATTGAGAACAATTTTGCTTTATAAAAAAACTACAATGTAATTTTTGTTTTCTATTTTTTCAAATTCATTATTTTTATCTCTCTATTTTTTAATTAAGATATTTTATTTTTCATTTTTAAAAAATTCACGATTTTAGTTTCCCATTTTTTAATTAATACATTTCATTCCTTACTTTTAAAAATCTACAATTTTATTTCTCTTTAATTTGTCAATTTCAAATTTGACTATGTACTTTTTTTAAAATTTTTTTTAATAAATTAAGCTTGTTAGAAATTAAGTAAAAATGTTTGTCATGTGAATAATAAATAAATACTTGTTCGTCAACATTTACATAGTATATAAATTAACGTTTGAAATTGATCATAGGAATTCAAATTATAAATTTTTTAAAAGTAAAATAAAAATATCTCAATTAGAAAACATGAGAATGAAATTGTAAATTTTTTTTCTTACACATAATTATAATTAAACGGAGAGAGTATACTTTATATAATATTGAATATGTTGTTCTTAGTTATAATTTCTGTATTTATAATGAGACGGAGGCAATATACTTTATATAGTATTAAAATAATAATTATGTTGAGATTTTTTTTTTGTTAATTTAATGTTAAGTTCTAGAATTTGTGCATTTATTTAATTTCATTTTAAAATAAAATAATTTTTTTATAATGACAAGTATTTCAAATTCATATATTCATTTATTATATTTTTCAATTTAT
>PYAF01000348.1:1008602-1021921 GCA_007407185.1 Glycine tomentella
AATAGTAAAAAAATGCTTATAAAAGAGAAATCTATTATTTTCTTATTATTTTTTTAGTACACAACGTTGTCCACTTCATTCATATTATCTCTTATAAAAACTTACTGTGCATTCTTTTATAATTTATTTGTTAACTATATGCATTTCTGAGTAGAAATCTACACATTTTTTATTTTTTTACCGTGTTATTTATACCTATTAAATATAAATTATATCTACTTAATTACTACTTCTTCCATTCTCTTTTGTAAGAAAATTATATATTTCTCTTTTATAAGCATTTTTTTACTATTTTTTGTTTCACTTAATGAGATTATGTTTATAATACCTTTCTTTTAATAGAAAATTTATACTTAAGGTACATTGAATTAGGATTTTAAAAGATAATTTTAGTATAAAAAACTTTTGAATTTTAAAGATTATGTAGGAATATTATCACTTATCAAATTTCTTTATAAGATTTTTATGATAGTTTGAATTTTAGTAGATTTATATCATGATAAAGGATTTTATAGATTTATAAAATTTAAAAGGATTCGTTAAATTTTTTAAAACACATTCAAAATTACAAGAGTTAATGAAAAAAATAATAAGAAATGATGAGGTTTGGATAAAAAAAAGTAAAATCAATATACTTTTCTTAATCTTTTAATAGCTATATTGATTCCAACTTTATGTCCTTCCATACTAAACTTTCTTGTAATAACATCTTCTCATTCTCACTTTTGTATTTGAACAATAGATTTAAAATTATATGTTAATTTTTAATTTTTTAATTACTACAATTATTTCATGATAAATCTAATGACACGTTTAAATAGAATGTAATAATAAGCATATACTAGAAGAGAGTAGTAAGGATAAAAAATAGGTAGGAGGCTAAATGAGTTATATGGATGATGAAATTAAGGGAGACAATCACAAACATTAATTTAATTTAGAAAATAAAGGAAAAAATGTAGAGGAAAGGAGTAAATTTAATATTTTTTTATTCTAAAAGAATAAGATAAATATATGTGACACATAAAAAAGAAAGAAAAAAGTCTAGCAAAATTTCAGGGTTTAGATAAGATTGTTTGATAGATGTTTTATACTAAAAAGTATGATGAAATCCATGGAAATCCTTCTTAAAAAACAATTCATTGAAATTTGTATATTTTTTTAATATCAAATGACTTTTATAAATTATAAAAAAATCCTAAGTAAATACCAACAAATTTTGTTATCTTCCTTAAAAAATCTTAAAAATGTTAATTAAATATCATAAAACTTATTTATACTATTTAAAAATCGTGATTGAATATTATAAAAAAAATTTTACAAATCTTTTAAAATCTTTTGAAATCCTAATTCAATATAGCCTCCTTAATATTAAATTTCAATGAAAGATAACTTAAGAAAGAAAAAAAAATTAATTAAAAATAATATAATTTAATGAAATTAAATAATTTTCTTTATATAAAAAGTTTATTTATATTTAGATTATTTTACTTATAAAAGAGAACCAAAGAATATTTTACTTTACACTCAATATATAAAAAAGTATGTAGACCAATTTTTTATTTATGAGAAAAAAGTTATAAATTAACAGTGTAATTTCTTTTACACAATTATCTAATCACAACTCTCAATATATAAATATTAAACTCTTTATTTATTTTATCCAAGGAGTTTTCTTATATGAGCCAAATGAATACACACCACGCCTTTCATCGGTGACTACAACATCTTCGGTTACCAAAGTGTGTTCCATCCACCAATGGAAAACCGATCCCTTTCCTCACCGTAATGCTACTCTAATTAACACTATCTATCTAGAGTCAAGACCAAATTGAACGTGTTTGTCCGATAAATGATCCATGGCGCCAGCAACTCCAAGGCTTGTTGTGCCAATAGACTTGAAGAAGAAGCCATGGGAACAAAACGCTCCTCTCCATAACCGATGGCACCCTCACATACCGCACGTGGCGGCTGTTAATACCGGTGAAGTCTTTAGGGTAGAGATGGTAGATTGGACAGGAGGTGCTATTAAAGACGACGATTCAGCAGTAGACATTAAATTTCTAGACCTCTCAATTGTAAGTATAAATGTCATCACCACTGCGATATGGTTGCTAGAAATTGAATTCTTTACACGACTCCTATATGAGTTTTGTTGGTAGACAAGTTAATCAAGTGGTTCATTTACTTGTTAGTATGTTTGAATTTTATGTTTGTTAGTGTTATTTTTTTTTAATAACTATAATTAAGATCTTTGGTTTCCCAATGAGATTCTGAGATATTTTTCAAGTTTTGGTCATTTGGATCGACCATAAAATTTCTTAATTTAAAACTTAGTTATACTTAAAACTCATCACCTCTTTTCAATTGTATATTTTGAGAAAAAATCGAACTTAAACTCTCACGAATTTAGCATATATTATCGACTAAGTCTCCTCAATGTTACTTTGATTTTCATTTCACATTGAATTCATACTATATTTCGTATTGAATTCATACTATATTTATGAATGAAATAATGAGCTTCTTGATGTCAAAAAAGGAATTGAATTCTTAACTGGTTTTAGCTAGATAGAAATGAACAAAGAGGACCCAACAAAATTATAGAAACCAAACACTTTATAGCATATGAAATGAACTATATTTTTTTTTTCAAGTAACATTAAATGATTTTATGTAATTAATCAATTATGGATATGCTGGGGTAAATGGGCCAGGTCCATTATCTTAGTGGGCCAATCAGAATTCTGGATAATGATGGGGTCCCAGCCCGGCCTGGAGATCTGCTTGCTGTTGAAATATGCAACTTAGGTCCTCTACCAGGAGATGAATGGGGTTTTACAGCAACATTTGACAGAGAAAATGGTGGTGGCTTCTTGACAGACCATTTTCCTTGTGCCACAAAAGCTATATGGTACTTTGAGGGAATATATGCTCATTCGCCTCAGATACCAGGTGAACATAATAATGGATCATTTTTATCTAATAATATGATACAATTTTATACATATTTTTGTGTTGCTCTCCAATTAAATTGAAGTTTTTTTTTTTTTTTTTTTTTTTTTTTTATAATCTAACATCGACTTTTATTCATATGCCTCTATTATGCAAATTATCAAAGTAAAACATCAATTATAATTAGAAACCAAATACCAAACATACTGCATCTAAATTTTGTCCTATAATATATACATGCTCGGGATGGATACATATACAAGGCATTTTCAACATGCATGTTTTGCTGCTCACATAATTGTTTATATATGCTGGATAGGAGTACGATTTCCAGGTTTAACACACCCCGGGATAATTGGAACTGCACCATCAATGGAACTCCTGAACATATGGAATGAAAGGGAGAGAGATGTGGAAGAAAATGGCATTGAGTCTTTCAAACTTTGTGAGGTTTTGCATTCACGACCCTTGGCAAACTTACCCTCAACAAAAAGTTGTCTCCTTGGAAAGGTAATTTATTGATCAAGATAATGTCTCTAAATTTAATCTGATCATAAGTCATTCCTTCAGCTTTACCACACATTGAATCCAAATTCCAGAATTATTTTAGATTTTTGACATATTTGCATGGTAACCTGCCTCGTGCTGATTTTTTATAGAAAAATATTGTTTATTTTCTATTTATTGTTTTAAAAATTATAGTTTAAAAATTTAAGATAATATTAATTATGATTTTTTTATTTATACTCTAATCGTGACCTAATTTTAATTATTTTAGACATTTATTACAAAATTAAGAGAGAGAAATAAAAAATAATAGATGTTAGAACAATAATCTATCAAATAAAAAATAAAACCATAATAGAAAGTTAGATAATAATTTAAAATAATAATAATAATAATAATATTTTTAATTCTTATGATAAAATGCTGTAAAAAATTCTTACATTATAATCTTAAATAAAGATATTATATACTACTTGTTTTCGAATTCAAATCCATGAACAATGAGTTACCAAAATATAATTTTATCGCTGTGACAAGACTAGTTCTGACATTATAGTCTTAAATATATATAATAAAAAAATGGAATGAGTAGTTCAAGAAATAATATTTTGGGTAAATAGTCATTTTCGTCCCTAAATGCGTAAGGCGCTGACAAATCTGTCCCTAACAGATGGAAATTCAAATTTTTGTCCTTGAAAGTGAAAAAAGTGTGACAAATATATCTCTGTATTAACTTTCGTCCGTTACCGGAGTATATACATTTAGGAATGAATTTGTCAGCTCTCTATCCAAAATATAATTTAATTTTCATATTCTCTCTTTTTTAATCATTACAAGCATAACATTACAATAAACACTTAAAAATTAGGAAAACAAGCATATGTTAAAACAAACATAATAATAAACATAATATTGATTAATAAACATAATTTGGTTGGTGTTCTAAAATTTCTATTATAACAATATTAGATAATAATAAAATCAAGTTGAGTCTTATTTTTTTGTAGGATTAATTTAATGTCTGTGTATTTTAATTTGGCCAAACCTCATATTTTGGGTAAATATTATAAGTAAAAACAAACATAATAATAAGCATAATATTGATTAATAAGCATAATTTATTTGTTGTTTTGAAATTTCTATTATAACAATATTAGGTAATGACAAAATCAAGTTAGGTCTCATTTTTTTGTAAGAATTAATTTAATGACTGTGCATTTTTGTTTGGGTCTCATATTTTTGATAAAGTACTGTCACATCAAAAATTTCAAAGCAAAAATATGATATAATACTTACCCAAAATATGAGACTCAAAAAATTAAAATGTACAGTTATTAAATTAATTCTTACAAAAAAATAAGACTCAGTTTGATTTTGTCATTATCTAATGTTGTTATAATAGAAATTTCAGAACAACAAACAAATTATAATTATTATTATGTTTTATATAACTTATGTTTGTTTTCCTAATTTTTAAGTGTTTATTGTAATGTTATGCTTGTAATGATTAAAAAAGAGAGAATATGAAGATTAAATTATATTTTGGGTAAGAAGTTGACAAATTCGTTCTTGAACGTATAGTGCGCTGACAAATTCATCCCTGATATTAACGGTAACGGATGAAAGTTAACGGAGGAATATATTTGTCACACTTTTTTCACTTTCAGGGACAAAAATTTGAATTTCCATCTTTCAGGAACAAATTTGTCAGTACCTTACACATTCAGGGACGAAAATGGCTATTTATCCTAATATTTTTTATACACAAGAGAACACACTAATCTTGATCCAAGTTCACAAAAGCTATTTAAGAATTTCACCAATGCTTCGTTGGCATGCTAAGAAATCAAAACAAGATTTCCATTATGTTATTTTAAAACCTTTTTCTTGACATGGTTATAGATTCGAAAAGGCACTAGTGAATGGGATAAGATTGCAAAGGAAGCCGCAAGAACAATACCAGGACGAGAAAACGGTGGAAATTGTGACATAAAAAACCTTAGCAGAGGTGCAAAGGTATACCTTCCAGTTTTTGTAGAAGGAGCAAATCTCAGCACTGGAGACATGCATTTTTCACAGGGTGATGGCGAGGTCTCATTTTGTGGTGCAATAGAGATGAGTGGTTTCCTAGAACTCAAGTTAGTATAACTTCATAACTCAAATATCACCTAACTTATGCACCTACCCGTGCCACTGTAAATGTAGTTAAAGCTCGGGTTAAGAAATAAAAATAAAAGAAAAGTATATGTTACTAACATATTCTTTCATAATTTTCAATATAATTCTATTAGAATTTTAACAATCATCTAATTATTGATTATGGACCAAAGGATCAACTCAATTAGTTAAGTAGAATATGTGAATTATTATAAGTTAAGTAGAATACGTGAATTATTATAAATCTCTTGATAGAATACTGAATTATTATAAATCTCTTGATACTTGTCTTCGATTTCTATGAATAAGAAAAAATTATTGATTATAAATATCATTGTACTCTTAAATATCCCCTAAACAAGAAGCAATTATTTGGCAGTCCAAACTCATGATTTATGTACTTTAATGTATATTAAACACACCTTATGTGTTATATGAAGATTAACAGAAATTATGATGGTCCAAAATCACTTAATAATTTTGCAAAAGAAGGTAAGATATACTTGAGCACTTAAAGCTGATAACATTTTTCATGTCATATCAGGTGTGAAATTATAAGGGGTGGAATGAAAGAGTACCTTACACCAATGGGGCCAACTCCCCTTCATGTCAACCCAATATTTGAGATAGGTCCTGTTGAACCAAGATTCTCAGAGTGGCTGGTTTTTGAGGGAATCAGTGTTGATGAAAGTGGGAGGCAACACTACCTAGATGCAAGTGTTGCATACAAACGAGCAGTGCTCAATGCCATTGACTACATATCCAAGTTTGGATACTCCAAAGAACAGGTTTAATTAGTTTTCTTTTCATTGTTATACCAAAATGCAAACTATGACTAATTGCTAAGGCTGTGATTGGTTTACCTTTGGCCTTTTCTAACTTACATTTGTAAGGTAAATTCAGTTTGGTGATATGTTTAGTTTTTTTTCTGAAAAATATGTCTGCACCTTTATATTTAGTTTGAAACCAAGTTTCAATTGAAAGTAATACCATTATTTTTGCAAATTTAGTTTGCAAAAATAAAATCTAGTCAATTTTAAGTTTGTAAACTTTAATCTAAATTAAACATGTGTACTAATAATATGTTGAACATCAGGTGTACCTCCTTCTGTCTTGCATCCCTTGTGAAGGAAGAATATCTGGAATAGTCGATGCCCCCAATGCTGTAGCAACCCTGGCCATTCCAACAGCTATATTTGACCAGGTAAATACTCTTAATTAGTTGATCAAGCATGAGCCTTATTATTGACCTCTGTGAGCTATATATTACAATGGCTATTTACAACAATACTTTGTCTCAATACCAAGGTTATCATTTCTCATAAGTTTCTGAAACTTAGGAGGCTCAGGAGACATCCATCTAACCACAATATAATTGTATGGATTGAAATCATTGACATATTTATCACAATATTTCCTTATTTTTTATTTTTTCACATTAGTAAAACACTCAATCAACTAGAAGGAATATGATAGGATGGCCTATCCAAATAGGTGTCTTAACTTAAGACAGAGATGTTATTTTTTTATATTATTTAGTTTTATTTTATTTTCCTAAAATATTAGATGATGTCACTTGTATGTTGGTATTCTTTGTAAACCCCCATTTAGCATAAGGTATGCATGGATAATCAATTATCTTTGTTACTCTTTAATGATAAATTTTTGTTGTAGTATAGAATAGTCTCTTTGAGCCTATCAAATGATGCTTTCATTAGCTGACATTTTTTATACAACAATCAATTTCATCATTGTTACAACCCCTCTAATTTCATTCACGTATGTCTTTCATTTTTTTTCTCATACCCATCCATATTCCATACTTCCTTTTCTACAACCAATACAAAAAAAAAAAAAAGTTCTAGGCCAATTTTATTAAGAGTATCTCAAATGGGAGATGCTTAGATGAGTTTCTTAATTTATTTTTTGTAGTCCCCGCAGTATTTTTTGTGGTCCTCACAATATCATGTCATTCATAAACAACTCACAGAATTTTGTTACAATGCAAGAAACTAAAAAAAAATCCACACATTTATATCATTTTAATAAAACTTAACATTTTTTCAATTTTTATAAATACAAATAAAAATATGAATAATTAAAGAAAAATGAAATATAACCCATAGTTTTTCATTTTTTCGACGATTACTTTTAACCCACAATTACAACCACAATCATAATTTTTTTACTTTATATTTATTACTTCAATTTCCAAATTTATGCAATTTTTTAAAAATAAAACCTTCTACATTCTTCCACATTCCAAACCTTTTTTTTATAAATAAAACCTTCTAGATCCACAACTCACACCTTTCTTTCTCTTCTTTCCCTTCTTCCTCTCTTCTTTTTGTGCTTCCCACTCACGCGCTGTCTTCCTTACATGTCGCATTCCTCGCGCGACAGCCTCCTCTACGCACGGCCTCCACCTTGCATGGCGTGTCGGCCTCTTCCTCTATAATAACCTAGGCTTTTTATAAAAAGGAGTAAAAGAAATAAAAATTTAAATTTATAAAATTCTGTCGCAAAAGCCTTAGTGACGGATTTAGCGACATAATTAACGACGGATTTAGCGATGGAGTCTGGCGCCAGGAGCGCCACAGGTGCTGGAAGTTGGCGCCAGGAGCGCCAAAGTGGCGCCACAGATGCTGGAAATTGGTGCCAAGAGCACCAAAGTGGCGTCAAGGGCGCGGCATGTCGGTCAGGACCAGTATAAAAGGCCATTTACGCGATTTTTCTGAAAAAAAAAACATTGTTTTCCTTCTTCCTCTGGCCCAGGCAGCCATTGATGGGCATGGGAAGCTCCCTAACTTCATAATACCTCACCTAAACACCTCCTAATCACCAATAAACATGATTAGAGCCTTGAGTGAGCCAAATTCCATCCAACGATTGAGAGGAAACCCATTTCCTGAGAAAACCTCAAAAAAGCTGAGTTCAGAGAGGAAATGAGGCAACCCATGAATGCTGTGACTGGAAGAGACAGTCATTGGGCTTTCCTCGACGATTTTGAGAGGACAAGACATGAAGATGGCAGCAGTATGGACACCATCTGAGGATTAGTGATAAAGCATGGTCATACCAGGTAAGTTCAGTGTTCCTTGGAGTGATTTCCCTGCTTGGGGTCACTATTTGATTGTATTATGTGCTTGGGATAGAATGAACACTATGTTGTATTCTAATTAATGATCGTGTCTATGATGAATGGAAATCCTAATGCTGTGATGGTGTTAGGTATGATATTGTTGTGTTTGATAGGTGTATAAGCCATGTATGTGATAACTAGTGTAGTTAAACACTAGGATAGAGGATTGAGCTGCATTGGGTATAAGAGACATACCCTGATGTTCTAGTGATGAGATGAACATTGTGTGAGTGTTCGGTGCCTGCTGATAAGCTAATACTGCGAGAGTGTTATACTGTATATTGATGATTGTTCCGTATGACATGTCAGGCACCTTGATGTTGAATGATGATGACTATGATAGTGAAACACCATGCTGGTGTTACGATGTTTATTGAGGTAATGCCGTTATGGCATGTTGGTCTTGATGTTAGATTGACACTGTGAGAGTGTCATGTTTTGTATTGTTTATGAGAATTAGGTGTGCATTTTCTGGCCAGAGAATAGTGGACTATGGACCCCTTGGGAATGTGCCCTTAAGTGGATGATCTTCCTTGGGATAATCCATAGATGTCCATGTAATTCCTGAATAGATGTGCCTTTAAGTAGATGATCCTATTCAAGTATTGGACAGCAAGTCGTGAGTAGATGTGCCTTTAAGTAGATGATCCTACTCAGGCCTGAGTCCTGAATAGATGTGCCCTTCAGTGGATGATCCTATTCAGGTACTCAGTGTGACGTCCTGAATAGATGTGCCCTTCAGTGGATGATCCTATTCAGGTACGTAGTGTGAAGTCCTGAGTTGAGAGATTCCTCAGGCAATGTGTGTGAAAGTCCTAAGTTGAGAGATTCCTCAGGCAATGTTTGTCAAAACCCTGAGTGAGTGGAGAGCCCTTTACTGGATGATCCCCTCAGGTATTTATTAGAGCACAGTAAGATTCTGGGGATTTGTACCTGTTAGATGATTATCCCCAGGTGAAGGACTAGGTTACAGAGAACCTATTCCTTGGATCAGTGTTACCTCAGCAGTGATGAGGTGTTACAGATAAGATGAATAGATATATACATATATATATATATATGATTGATATGAGATAAGAAAGCCGAGAAGGCCGAGATATATATGTTATGAGATTGAGAATTAAAGCTCATGGAGCTTGAGAGAGCCTATTTTTCTTAGACAGAGGATCTCTCAGTATAAAGGGTGAGCGCACAGGCTTGGTTAGGCGTGCATAATAAGCAGTATGAGTGATCTGTGGTGAGAGAATGCAGATGGCTATAGATAAGCCATATTGTTACAATAGGCAGTTGATAGTAAACCAAGGGGAGGAAAGACCTCCAGGGACCCTGGCTTACTGAGATTTTATCTCACCCCATGTGGGATTTATGTTACAGGTGTAGAGCAGAGGATAGAGCCCTGGTAAGGAGCCAGTAGAGCTAAGCATGGCAATTGCTTGGACTAGCATTTGTGAGCTTGGAGCTCCCTGTGGTGTATGCATATCGAGGTAGTTTCTGTCTCCTGTCATATCGTTATAGACATGGTTATTATCTGCCTGGTTTTATTGTTTGATTATCTGGATCAAGAAGGGCTAGAAATAGTGAAATATATCATGTTTCTGTTTATGCACCATACATAATGTATCAAGAAATACGATTTTGTATGCTTCCGCGGCTTATTTCATGCTATTCTGATATGATAGAAATGTTAACACACTGGGTGCACACGGGGTGTTACATCCTCCATATGCGCGGCCTCTTCCAAGCGGCACCACCGTCGCGGCCTCTTCCTCCATGCGCGCGACCTCTAGTTTGTTGTTTTCCCTCTTTTTTTAGGGGTAGTTGTAGTTGATAATATTATTTTATTCGTAAGTTTAAGAAACGCTTGCCATTTTTGACGAAACCATTCCGTCACGTAAGTACATTCCAATGCAAGATTTCTTCACGGAACTTATTCTTCACATTAAGGAACGCTTGGAACACTCTGCGTTGGAGATGCTCTAAGGACCTTGAGGACAAGATTCAAGTGAACCCGGTGACAATGATTGGATGAGTCTAAAAATATCCAAATAGATGACTTAAGACCTATAGATATTCTCTTTTGATATTACTTAGTTTTATTTTATTTTCTTAAAATTACTAGATGATGCAACTTGTATGATTGATATTTTTTTAAAACTCCTATTTAACATACGGTATGCATTATGTAATGGATCATCAACGAAGAATTTTAATTTTATGTTTATCTTTTTGTAGCTTTTTAATGGTAAATTTTAGGAGTAGCATAAAACAATCTCTCTGAGCCTATGAGAATAGCACTACAATCATCATTTGCTCGACCAACAGTATTTTATGTGTACTTCATGCATTGTCAAAGCCAAAAAGCTAGAGACCGTTTCTTATTCTCAAAACATTCATATTAGGTTACCTGATTCACAAAATCAAGGATTATAATTTTCTAACCATGGGGGTTAAATTTTTATGTTGTTTCAGGATATTCGTCCTAAAAATAACAAGGTGCCAGTTGGACCCCGCCTTGTAAGGAAACCAGATGTCTTCAAATGCACTTATGATGGGAACTTACCCATTACAAGGAATCCAAGTGCCACATCATCATGATTTATATGAATCATAGAACATAAAATTAAAAGATTGGTATAAATGGTTAATGTAATGAAATTAAGATTGAATTGCTCAGGTATTGTTGAATTTGATTTTTAGTAAAAATAATTCTTAATCAGACTTTACTTACTTTCTGATCAAATTTTGGATCAATTCTATAATACGTTGCTCGTAGGACAAATGAAAAAATGTTAGTATTTTGAACGAATGTGGAGTTCAGATAGAGTATCCTAATTCAAATAAAGGATGAATTTGGATAGACTACGTTGATTCAAATAAAAGCTAAGTTTATTGTTTTAGATAAATAATCAGATTTGAATTCAAATAATTGTAGTATGTTACGATAAGATAAATAGGGGGAATTATGTGTAATTAAGTATTATTAAGATTATAAATATTGTAATTAACTAGACAATAAGTATGATTTAATTAAAAAGGAAGTATAATTTATTGATATGAATTTCTCATTGTTATTTTACTATATATTAATATGAATTTATAATATGTATTAAAAACTACTTGTTCAATGAGAATAGGTAAATGTGATTTATTTTATTAAATAACTATTATTCTAAGTATAGAATATTACAAGACATTTTAATCTTTAAAATAACTATTCCATATAACAAATGAATATTAAGACTAGTAGTAAGAATATGCTAATATGTTTTCCCCTAAGAAGTGAGTATGTATCGGAGTTCGCAGATGGAAGGGATGTCGGGATTTTTACTTGAACCTACACTTATAATTTTTCCTAAAAAGAATGATGAGAGAGGAGAGAGAAAAAGGGAGGGAGATCGATGGAGATGGAGAAATCCGTCGAGGCACAATTACGACTTTCTTCTTTGAGAGATTTCTAGATGATCATGGAGAAGAGAACCTGTGGAAGAGTTTCCAAAAATGGGGTAGGGTATGCACTACAAGAAAAAGCAAAATTTCCGACGGAACAAATCCGTCGCTAATGATGAAAATCCGTCGAAAAAAGGAATTTCCGACAGACTAAAATCCGTCGGTAAAATGGTCGTAGGAAATGTTAATCGTCGGAATTTTTTTTGGTCCGTCGGAAATTTCCGACGGAAACATCTGTCGGTAATGACCTGTGGGAAATTTCCGACGGATTTATCCGTCGGAAATACACTGTTAGTGTTGTGGAAAGTCGACACCTTTTAAGACAGTTTTCCAAATAACCGTTTTAGAATCTCATTTATAATAAAAAAAATCAAAATCATTTAAATCATATACAAGTTATATATCAATTTAAAAATTCTATTAGAACTGATAATAATAATAATCATAAATAATAATACTAATAATAATCATAATCATAATAATAATCATCATCGTAATCATAATAATAATAATCATAATTATAATAATAATAATAATAATCATAATCATAATACTAATAATAATAATAATAATAGGACAGCAGCAGTAGTTATGGGATGGTATTAAAATAGAAGAAAAATAAAAAGTTTCTGAATAATCAAATAAAAATATTGGATGTGCACACTAAGTATTGGGAGGCCATGATGCATGATGAATTATCAAGTCTTTCTCTTTGTATTTTCCAGGATGAAAATTCTCAATCATTTCTCAATTTCATAGTCATGATAGGAGGGTGTAATTGGTAGTTTACTCCTTAGTCCTTAGCCTTTCCTACTAAGATTAATATAAGCTAATGCAGGCAGCCTCTGTCATCTATATTTACAAGTACACAACATAACTAGACCTCTTTCTTAATCAAAATTGTTTCAACTTAAAATCAATTTGGGACCCAAAATCAATGCTGAATTCTTTTCCAATGTGAAACCAAACATGTAAAAAATTATCTAAAATCAATTCTAAGCCCATAATCAATTCTCTAACATGAAACCAAACACACACTAAATGAAGCTTATAGATGCTCTTGTTATCAGTATCAACCATGATTATAAGAAATGAGCTTAGAATTGATTAT
>PYAF01000348.1:1023215-1064529 GCA_007407185.1 Glycine tomentella
ATGCATTACTCACTCAAATAATTTTATAAATTAAACTCAATTGTTATTGAATCCAAAAACTAACTTTCCGTATTAATTCTCTCAAATAATTATCAAAAAGCTAAGGTAAATTTTCCTTAAAAATATATGTTTTAACCAATTTTTTAAAAAAAATTTCTCAAACTGCTGATTTAATACCATACGGATTAGGTAATCCGTACGACAAAAAAAAACCAGACCCACCTCTGCAACCCCGATCACGACTCCGACACCCACCACCACGCGACAACTCCGACGAAATCAACACAATGCCACCGAAAATCACCAATGCACAGCGTTTCCAGCAATCAACGTGCAAAAAATTAAGTGAAAGAGGTTTCCAAAAGAGAAAGCGGAACCAACGAGGTGTGTTACACACATATAAGAGGAAAGCAGCTGCCAGGGGTAGTTTTGGAAAATGAAAAAAATAATGGTGTAGGAGAAATAATGAATGGTGTAGGAAGCTGGTGCCCAAATTTTAAAGTCACAAGAACTAATGTTTCACATTGGTGAATGGGTAAAGGAAAAAGGTATATGGCCCAATTGGGGTCCAACACGTGAAAGAAGGAGCAATTGTAGGCATGGTCTCATTAGTCCAAGAGGATTCTGAAGAAAAATTAAGTGGCATCAATAAAACAACATTGGCCCACATTCTGGACGATGATTTGGAGGCTAATAAAATGCATAAAAGCAACCGCTCTGTGGACAAGCTAAATCGCGAGGATAGACAAACATTTCCATTAGCTATTACAAGGGGGCCGACATATGTTTTTCGGACACACTCTGATGGAGCCTATGGAGGATCGTTATCCAAAAATTCTTAGACCAGGAGACAAATAAAGTTGCATTTCTATTCTTTCAATAATCTATATTTGAAGGTGATATAAGGAATTGTAATAGGACGTTCTAGGTTGTCAATGATAATGAGGTGGAATCTAGAAGGATTTGGGCGAAGGCAAAACTTTTAGGGATGACATTCGGAGGCGATGATGAGGTTATGGTGACAAGGCCGAATGTATTGGAAGACAAAGATAAGGGAAAGATGAAAACAACGAGGAATTAAGGGAGGTGGACCAATTACTGATGTGGGACCTCAGTCCTTAAACCCTCTTCCCCCATGCCACAATGGGAAAAATATTAAAGGAAAGACAATAAAAACTAGAAAAAAATGCTTAAAGGGGGGAAGAATACAAATTAATTATAATTTACCCAAACCATTTTAATTGAACACATGAAGGTTATAAAACAAATGTGTGAAGGCTTATGAGAATAGCAATGAATAATACCTCATACAATGAGTTTACCAACACTATGGAGTGCTTTCATTACGCGTGGAGCTACCAGGTGTAAGGTCTCTCCTATCTTCTGTTCAAGTACACAATATTTTACATGTGGTGAGCCTTACCATTTCATATATGGAAAACAACAACAACACACAAAAGAAGGACGATCATCTATCTTCGTACATTCAATTTTCAAAACACTACAAATAACAATTACAAAAATACATGTAAAATTGAGCATTGAAAGTGGAAAACAGAAGCTTCGGTGGCCTCTAAACTCGAAATGAATAACAGAACCTTCAATGAAATCACAACCCCAAACACACCCAAAGTGAGTGAAACGATAAAATTGAACCCATATACCCCAACTCTCCAAATGTCAAACCCCTAAACCAAAACAAGATGATGAACTAAAACCTGGTTTAGCAAAAATCATATGCATGTATTATACACCCTGTACTCAGTGTCGACTGGACAACAATGCAAACTAAGAAGAAGCACAGCATTGCCATATTGTTTGGTTGCTGGCTTGATGCTTATAAAGTGAAACCACCTTACCAATATCTATCAAAACCAAAAAAAAGGACATAATCTCATGGAAGCTGTCTTTTTTTCTTTAACTTCATACGTCAGCCAATACAACCAAGCCATTTTATTTGAAATATTTCCATAAGCTAGAACACTAAAATGTATGTCAACCCCTCATTTTTCAAACACGAAGTTGAACAGTCAATATAATTTGCGTTTGTTTTCCCATGTGTTCTTTCCTGTCAATCTATAATTTCTTTTAGTTTCCCAAAGGTAACCTCATTGAGAGGCAATTTTGTTTGGAGCATTGTTGAATATTAAAGGTGGACACCTCTTCCTACGGAAATTCATGTCAATCTCTATAATGCTTCTTTAATTACACACACTCCTCATGTAATGCGACCCCGCTCCCCATTTTTATTTCATCTAACATTGAGTAATCCGATTTTTCATCAGTCTTTAATTAATTTAACATGATTTGTAAGAATAATATCTAATAATTTTCATATAGGATTTTCAGAACGTGATTTGGAAAGCTATAATCGTTGGATGGATGTGAAAGCTACATCAGCTGTGAAGACCCTTTAAAGATTTGGAGGATGATAGCAAGCAGTCCATATATATATAGCACCTATTTTAGTTATTATCTTACTCCACACACATATTATGCTTAATTATCAATTAAGATCTTGCAACAACAGTTATTTTAATTATTTATGATGACTACCATGTCAATCTTTATTTTTGCAAATTTTTAATATATGTGCTCTGAGGATTATGATAGCCTATGTATACCACGCTGTTTATACTATGGCACAGACGCACAGTAACATAAATAGTTTTATACTTAATTAAGTTCATAATATGCCAACAACCAAGGATTATTACTTGTGACACATCCAAACAAACTTGTCGGGCCCAATTTCATATTTGATATGTAATACAGTCTCTTTGTTTCACTTTTTTATTTTATTTTTGGTGTACATTTCTCTTTCTCTTCTTCATATATCATAATGTAAAACTACATATTTATTTAATTTTAAAATAATATTTTTTATTTTATAAAAAAAATACATTTTTTGTCAATGATGATTTCAAGATTTTTAATCAATTTTAATTAAAATTTTATTGATTTTTATTTATAAAATATACTATCTTTGGTCATTTTCATAAGATACCACTTAACAATAATTAAAGAACTTAGTTATTGATGTTAATTTTGTTATTAATTTGTACATAATTATTCTTAACATTATTGATATTGAATTCTCTTAATCTATTTTCATCTAGCTAAGTTCATATCCATTTAAAAGTATTTTTGCAGAAAAATAAGTCATTAATTGATGCAATAGGCAATTTAAATTTAAGGATGAAAATTCAATGTTCATGATTGATTTAGCCTTTTTGTTACATTGGACCATGCAAACGGCACGCTATTAATCCTATTTATCACATAAGAGGAGATGTTGGCTGCATATACAACATAAGTTTTGTATTGAAACAACAATGAAATCAGCCATCTACTTTCCAACTCAGTTTCCTTTAGAAAGTTGAGTCTAACATCAAAGAATAATGTGAAAAAAGACTTTCCATCGGTATATATAAGACCAAATTTGCATCCCAACTTCACAAATTACCAGGGACATACTAAGTTTAGCACAACATTCTTGAACTATGTCTAACAATCAACATGCATTTGGGGTGATGTATGTCAAATTCAAGCTTCACGTTCTCATGATTCTAGTTCAGCTGGTTATTTCGTTTCGCTGTCTTCCTAGTAGAAGCTTCATTAAACAAAGGGACCAGCCAGAGGTTTCAGATAAAAAACATCAAATTGGTTGGAGGGATGGCCTAAACAAAGATTTGTGTGCGAAAGTCTTCCCCACTCTGGACTTGAGTTTATATTTCGTATTGATGATCACCAGTGACTTAACATTATTCATTAGTTCATTTGGCCTCAGTTACATCCACATTGGAGAATTATGTTCATGTTGTTGGAGGTTGGGTTTTTATAACAGCATCAAAACTTTGGCAAAGGCAACAAACATACATAAGGAAAAAACCCAAAACCCTGTCAACTACCAAAAAAAACCCAAAACCTGTAACCTACAACAGAGCACACACTCAATAATGTAAACCCAATACCCTCTGATTGAACCCGCTAACTAAAACCCCACAACACAGACAGTGAAGTTGTTCACAAAATGGAAGTGGATGCCTAAAAATTTTAAAGCAGAATAACCCTATTTCCTACCAAATCAACGAATAACAGTTGCAGGATATACACGTACCTGTATGTGAGTTCAATGGACAACGCGAGTTCATATGAGTTGAGACCACGTCGTCCTCGTCACAGAGAAAGGGCCTTGCTTCAGTGACTACAACGAAATCACAAACCTTGAAATCACAAAATGAAGAACAGAAGCTTCAATGAAATCACAAACCCAAACAGTTCCAAAGTCATTAAAACGATACAATGCTATTGAACCCATATACCCCAAACCTCGAACTGTCGAACCCCAAATCCAAAAGAGAAGATAAAGAACTCAGACCTGGCTTTGCGAAACGCGAAAACGTGAGCAGAACCTTGTACAAGGACTCGCGCCGGGAAATACCACAGATTGACGGATACCACCCCAGCCTAACCGGAGGGAAATGCCACAGACTGAGATGATGAGGGTGCAAAAGGCCAGGGATTCGCGAATATCTCAGAGCACACTTACAAAGTTTAATTTTTTAGGGCACCGAACTGAATGCTATTGAGAGAGAGTAATTTGTAAAAAAAAAAAAAAAAAAGAACGCCTAATCAAAGACGGTTATTAGTAACCGTCTTTGAATAATACACAACAAACACGGTTAACTTAGAGGATCGTCTTCGTTTTTTCTCAACAAAGACGGTTTCCCTGGAACCGTCTTTGAAGACAACGACTTATTTACGAGAATGCCACCGCACAGCCTTCTAAGACGGTTTTCATACAACCGTCTTCGATTCTGCGTCTTCGAAGGGTCCTTTTCTAGTAGTGAAAGGATGAAAACAACGAGGAATTAAGGGAGGTGGACCAATACAACTCATGACATATAATATAAGGGGGTTGGGGGAGAAGATCAAACCAAAGAGTATTAGACAATGCGTAAAAAAAGAAAATATCAAATTGTTGTGTATTCAAGAAACAAATAAAGAAATGATTACTAAGGAGTTATTCTATAACTTGTGGGGGGATTATAATGTCGATTGGGTAATTAGTCCAAATTTGAATTATGAAGGAGGGTTACTAACATTGTGGAGTAAAGTTGCTTTTGAGGTGCAAGATCAGTTTGTGAGCTTGTGCTTTATTGGTATTGTCAGCTTAACTTATCTACTCCCCATGCGATTTAGTACAAAGGAGGAATGTGTGGAGGGAGCTCAAGGAGAGAAAGCCAATAACAACATTCCTACTTCGTGTTTAATGGGTGATTTCAACTATGTTCGGGCTTCATACGAAAGAAATGGTATTATTAGTAATTGTGTAGGGGAAAGTAAAGTGAGAGATTTCAATTTCTTCATAGAGGAGATGGAACTAGAAGATGTGCCAATTATTGGGTGAAGCATTACTTGGTATAAAGCAAGTCGGAGAGCTAGAAGTCGTATTGACCGATTCTTGGTCTCTAGCCTATGGTTTCAACCTTGGCTCGAAAGCTCTCAATATGTCTTGGAGAGGAATGTTTTTGATCATTGCCCATTAATCCTAAAAAAACATGGTAATTGGGGACTGTCGCAACCTGTCTAGCCACGATGAGACGACGATGTAAAAAAAGGAAAAGAAGGATTTTCCTATAAAAGAAATACTGGAGGGGAGTCGCCACCTACGTTTATTTAAAGAAAACGTCGGAAAAACTAAAAAGATAAGCATGATCTACGATTTGAGAGAAAAAGAGTTCGGGAGTCATTTACACACAGGGAAGGTGTTAGCACCCTAAGCGTCCGTCATGAAGACGACAACCTTTAATCTAGTGTGCTAAAAATAAAGTGACTTTTTAATTATTTATCTTTCATTAAGAACATGACTTATGTTTGTTTTATTTTTGTTTATTCGAAAAATAAAATAAAATTTTTATTTTTAGAAAAGAGAAGATTTTATAATTTTTTTAGTTTTTTAGGTCGACAAAGGGTTTGCCCTCGCTCCTACGTCTCCCCAATTGCAATGAGAAAATCAGACTTACGTAGTTCTTTTAGAAAACAACTTATGTGTTAGGTTGATTTTATCTTTTCTTGAAAGATTTGTTTTAATTGCGTGAAAAAGAGTCGTTAAGGCATTGGACCTTGAAACAACTTTGAATTTGAAGAAAAAAGCGGAGAGAATCGCTTGAGGCATTGGACCTTGAAGCAATCTCGAGTAATATGTACTTTTTTGAGAGAAAAAAGAATTGAGTGGTCCTTTATTTAAGTATTTTTAGAGTTTTTTAGAAAAAAGGTTTTGAATGTGAGGTAAACCCTATGAATAATTGACATAGCAATATGTAATCAAATGAATCAAATGGAAATAGAAATAGATAAAATAGAAGTAGGGAGTACACTTAGTAATTAAGGGTGCATACAAGAAGAAAGGAAGTGCAATCAGCAGCTTAATTAATTTTAAAAAAAATGGGTCTGACCCAAAAGGGGAGAGAGTATAGATATGAAAAGGGATGTGCAAATAGCATTATGTACGTTGTTTCAAAGTGGGCTAGGCCCAACAGTTGAGGGTGTGCAGTTACGAAATTGGATGTGTAAATAGCATTATGTTTTTTGTTTCAAAATGGGTCAGGTCCAACAGCTAAGGGGTGTGCAGTTATGAAATTGGAGATTTTAATAGCATTATGTTTTTTGTTTCAAAATGGGCCAAGCCCAACAAACAAGATGGTGCAGTTATAAAAATGGAGGTGTAAATAGCATTATTTTTTTGCTTTCAAAATGGGCCAGGCCCAGTAGATAAGATTGTGTACTCATTAAAGTTGGGGATGCAAAAAGTAATTTTTTTTAGGGTTAGAACCGAGTCAGGGCTACCCAGCCTAACTCGCGTTTTCACTGCTAGGCACAGTAGCCACAACAGTTAACACCAAAAAATGGGGAAGTCACCACAAAGGGTGGCAAGACCTATGAAACATAAAAGCAGAGGACATTAAGTCCTGTGAAATTAAAAGTTGGGGATGTTGAGTCCTATGAAATGTAATATACTGAGGACGCTGAGTCCTATGAAAATGTAAAAACTAAAGACGCTGAGTCCTATGAAAATGTAAAAGCTGAGGATGTTGAGTCCTATGAAAATGTAAAAGCTAAGGACACTAAGTCATATGAAATGTAAAAGCCGAGAATGCTGAGTCCTATGAAATGTAAAAGCTGAGGACGCTGAGTCCTATAAAAATGTAAAAATTGAGGACACTAAGTCTTATGATAATGTAAAAGCTGAGGACGCTGAGTCCCATGAAATGTAAAAGCTGAGGACGCTGAGTCCTATGAAATGTAAAAGCTGAGGATGTTGAGTCTTATGAAAATGTAAAAACTGAGGACACTAAGTCCTATGAAAATGTAAAAGCTGAGGATGTTGAGTCCTATGAAATGTAAAAGCTAAGGACGTTAAGTCCTATGAAATGTAAAAGTTGAGGACGCTGAGTCCTATGAAAATGTAAAAACTGAGGACACTAAGTCCTATGAAAATGTAAAAGCTGAGGACGCTGAGTCCTATGAAATGTAAAAGCTGAGGACGCTGAGTCCTATGAAATGTAAAAAGCTGAGGACGCTGAGTCATATGAAAATGTAAAAGCTGAGGACGCTGAGTCCTATGAAATGTAAAAGCTGAGGACGCTGAGTCCTATGAAATGTAAAAAGCTGAGGACGCTGAGTCATATGAAAATGTAAAAGCCGAGGACACTGAGTCCTATGAAATGTAAAAGGCTGATGGTGTTGAGTCCTATGAAAATTGCCAACAGATAGTGGTACCCAGAGGCTCAAACCTCTAAGAAAGCGAGAGGTTGACTCTCTAAAATGATCACTTATTCCAAACTGGATCTCGAGAAATCGACAATTAAAAAGAAGACTTTGCACGTAAAGCCGCATATGAAATTTCAGCCAACCTTGCATCAATCAAACTTTGCACCTTATGTTTCAGATACATACACTGCTCAGTGGAATGCCCCAGGAATCCACCATGATAAGCACATGTCACATTTGGGTTGTACCCTTGAGAGAATGGAGGTTGAGGAATCTTTGTTGGATTTATTGCTACCATTGATTTGTTGAACAGATATGGGAGTAAGACAACATATGATATCGAGATTGAGGTGAATTATACTGGCTTCCTTTCTGGGAAATTCCTTCCTTGGTTGGTGTTTTGGATGGTATTAGTGGTGGTATTTGGTCTTGGCAGTGTAGTGGGTGGATTTTGTGGTTGATTGGGCGTTCTTGGTTAATAGGGTGGTGGATGGTGGGCAGGACTGATATTAGCTGAGTAGTGATATTGCTAGGGAGGATATTGGTACAGGGGATTATAAAGGGCTTGTGGAAAGTTTGGCCATATGGGAACAACAGTTACAACATAAGCTTCTCCCTCCTTCTTCCTTTCGCCACTCATCCTGAGTCCCCTATTACTAGGGTTCGTAGAAGCAACATGATTAAATTTTCCTTTCCTCCGACCTACTTCAATCCTCTCACCAGCAAACACTAGATCTACAAAACTTGAAGGCATGTAACCTACCATTTTCTCGTAATAGAACACTGGCAATGTGTCCATTATCATGGTTATCATCTTTCTCTCTCCGCCATGGGGGGTACTACTTGAGCTACTAGGTCTCTCCACCTTTGAGCGTATTCTTTGAATGATTCATTATCTCTCTTGCACATGTTTTGTAGCTGTATTCTGTCTGGAGCCAAGTAAGAATTGTATTGATACTGCCTAATGAAGGCATCCATTAGATCCTTCCAAGAGCGGACTCAAGAGGGTTTCAGGTTAGTATACCAAATAATAGTTGCCCCAGTCAAGCTTTCCTAAAAAAAATGCATCAACAACTTTTCATCTTTTGCATATGCCCCATCTTCCTACAATACATTTTCAAGTGATTCTTCAGGCAAGTGGTCCCTTGAACTTCTGAGGAATGACCACATCTGGTACCAAGCACAATTCTGACATGTCAACAAAGCCATAGTTTCCTCCTCCTTCAATGGCCCTCAACTTCTCCTCTATATGATCAAATTTTTTCTTCTCAACTACAGCAGAAGGTCCTCCTCCCATCACAAAATGTAAGGGTTGTAATGGTGGTCGATACTGAGGAGCCCCCGAAGCATTTGGAACGGGGACACCAGAAAGTGTATGCCCTTCACTAGGATATCCCTGATAAACCCCCAAATCGGGCGGAATGTGGTCTTGGGGAGCTGCATGTGTTTCTTCCATGACTTGAAGATCATGGGCATGAGTATGATCGGGTTGAGGTTGTTGGTTCTCAATGAGTACGGGTGCAGAACTATTGATATTCTCACCAGGAGCGTATACCACAAAAGGTGATGTATAATTAGGAGGCAAACCATATAGTGGAAAAGAAGACTTGCTTTGGACCGGGACATAATGAGACTCATATGCATTTGTCGCTGCCTCACCTCCTTGAACTACTGCACCTAAGACTGAACTAATCTCTTGATTGGAATTGGGCGGATGAAATGGGTCCCTCTCAGTGGCAGTACTGGCAGTAGCAGTGGTGGCGGGATCGACCTCCATCATCTTCCTCATGCTCATCATCACTTCCATCATTGTTGTCATTTTCTCATTCATAGCCTCCATATCATCCTTCATTTTCTTTTGTACTTGTTCTATGTCACTCATTATCGTAGTCTTGGCAAGCGTTTCCCATGGGTGTTGTAAAGCGCAATCTTTCTTTCTTAGCACAATGGTTACTTTTTTTTTATTTATTTCAAGGAAAGAATGTAATGAGCGATGCATAACAATGCGACAAAACAAATAAACATGGATACATGCAAATGATAACTTGCTGAAGTATTGCGAATTTTACATAGAATGCTCAATAGAACATAAGGTCAAATCAATTCTAATTTTCAGAAAAACAAAATTGTTCATTACATCTTATCATAGTCAAAGTACAACTGGAAATAAAACACGGACACATCAACAATTCTCAATTATTTAAGTCATCAGCTTAATCATGTGCTGGTGGTAGTCAAAGAGGCTATGGAAACATGATCCATCCATTTCCCCAGTTTTCGCAAGCTGGCTACTTCCAAACCTTTTACCTTGACATGATAAAACATTTTCTTAAAAAAACTGCACTTGGTTCGACCCCATGTTCCAAGGAATGGGAATTTTGATCAGCAACCTATCATAGAGGAGATATGATGAATGAGCAAGACATATTTATGCTATGCAGGGGAGATGTATTTATGAGATTGATGCAAGACGCTCAAAAGACCACCCCTTCTTGCTATCAAACACATTGGGTACCATGTTCATGTGATCTTCGATCGTTTTCAGGAAATAAGAGTGTATAACCCCGACATGTTTTGTTTATGGATATGACCATGATACCCAACACACGTAACCAAGAACACGGTATAAGCTTTCGCACTTCATTGCGACTTTTGGAAATACAGAGGAGAATGCAAGGCATGGGCAAATATATATTTGAATCATGCATGGGTGGACATGACATGCGAATGATGATGGAAGAATGTATATGATTGTCGAAAAAGAAATATACTAAACAAATATGTATGAAAATGCAATGACTTATGCGATGCATGAATGTGACAAATGATGAATGCAGAAATGATGTCCATCACAATGCTATAAAGAGACGGATGATGTGATTAAGGAAACAAGGTGGGGTGAGTATGCTCCGGGTCCTTAATTTAGGAACCTAGCAGAAATTGTCTAAAACTTCACTATTTAATGACAACTTCCAAGGGTAGTTTCATGTAATCTCACCGGACTCTAGAGATATCATCCTCTTATGTAATGACAATGCGACGATAGGGATTACCAGCGACAATGAATCACAAAAAGAGAAAAACGCTAGATGAGACGTCATTGTCATCAAGCGAGTCGGAGACCCAGCATGACCACAAATTGACCTCCACTTCTATGGCTCACACAGACCCGGGTACAGGGCCCAATATCTCAAAGTGTGTGCAAAAGGTGTAGGTACCGTGTGTGAACGGAGCAACCTTAGAATTACCCAATTTCACATGCAAAACAACCAGAAAATTCCCAGGTAGATACGACAAGTATAGCACATGTCGTCTACCCTAGAATTTAATATCTCAATTAATTGCTAACCACAAAGGCATAACAACATAGCAAAGGATATATATACAAGCATGAGCGAGACAAAGAATAAAAACGAGATTGAAGCAAAACCACAAACAGAACAGTAGCAGAGTGAAACGATAACAAACAGGAGCACAATGAAAAGAAAAAAAAGGAAAATAAATAACGAAAAAGTCACGATAAAATTGCACACTCGACCAAATGACTTAACTCTCTAAACAGTCTCCAGTGGAGTCGCCATCTGTCGTAACCAGTTTGGTCACGACAGGACGTCGATGAAAAATAAAAAGAAAAAGGAAAAGAAGGATTTTCCTGTAAAAAGAATACTTGAGGGGAGTCGTCACCGACGTTTATTTAAGGAAAACGTAGGAAAAACCAAAAAGATAAAGCATGGTCTACGATTTAAGAGAAAAAGAGTTCGAGAGTCATTTACGAACTGAGAAGGTGTTAGCACTCCACGTGTCCTTCATGAAGACGACAACCTTTAATCGAGTTAACTAAAAATAAAGTGACTTTTTAATTATTTATCTTCTATTAAGAACATAACTTATGTTAGTTTTATTTTTGTTTATTCAGAAAAGAAAATCAAATTTTTATTTTTAGGAAAGACAAAATTTTATATTTTTTTTAGTTTTTTAGGTCGACAAGGGGTTTGCCTTCGCTCCTACGTATCCCCAAGTGCAATGAAGAAATCAGACTTACGTAGTTCTTTTAGAAAACAACTTGTGTGTTAGGTTCATTTTATCTTTTTTTGAAAGATTTGTTTTAATTGCGTGAAAAAAAGTCGTTAAGGCATTGGACCTTGAAACGACTTTAAATTTGAAGAAAAAAGTGGAGAGAATCGCTTGAGGCATTGGACCTTGAAGCAATCTTGAGTAATATGTACTTTTTTGAGGAAAAAAATTGAGTGATCCTTTATTTAAGTATTTTTTATCATTTTTTAGAAAAAAAATTTGGATGTGAGGTAAACCCTATGAAATCAAGCAAGTCGAGGACCCAACATAATATTCACAAAATCTATCCAAGTGTTATTGAAATAATACCAAGCGAGTCAGAGATCCAGCACGGAGTGTAAGAAACGTAAGCATGTACTAAAGAAAATTAAAGATGACCTGTAAAAATAAATGAATAATTGACATAGCAATATGTAATCAAATGAATCAAATGGAAATAGAAGGGGATAAATAGAAGTGGGGAGTACACTTAGTAATTAGGGGTGCATATAGGAAGAAAGGAAGTGCAATCAGTAGATTAATTAATTTAAAAAAAATGGGTCTGACCCAAAAGGGGAGGGAGTGTAGATATAAAAAGGGATGTACAAATAGCATTATGTACATTGTTTCAAAGTGGGCTAGGCCCAACAGCTAAAGGGTGTGCTGTTACGAAATTAGAGGTGTAAATAGCATTGTTTTTTGTTTCAAAATGGGCCAGGCCCAGCAGCTAAGGGGTATGCAGTTATGAAATTAGAGATTTTAATAGCATTATGTTTTTGGTTTCAAAATAGGCCAAGCCTAGCAGATAAAATTGTGTAGTATAAAAATGGAGGTGTAAATAGTATTAATTTTTTGTTTTTAAGATGGGCCAGTCCCAGTAGATAAGATGGTGTACTCATTAAAGTTGGGATGCAAAAAGAAATTTTTTTAGGGTTGGAACCGGGTTAGAGCGACCCAGCCCAACCCGCGTTTTCGCTGCTGGGCATAGTAGCCACAACAACTCCACCAAAAAATGGGGGAAGCCACCACAAAGGGTGGCAAGACCCCCTTGGCACCACCTAGCACGAGGCCTGGCGGCGCGAGGGTGGTCGGGGACGGTGGCGGCACTGTGGTTGCGCGCGATGGTGGTGGTGGTGGTGCGCGGAAGATTAAAGGAAAAAACCTTAATGCAAGAGGTGGTGCGTGTGAGGTGGTGCAAGGTGGTGGCCAGAGTTGTGCGATGGTGGCAAAAAACGAAAAAGAAGGAGGAGAAGAGAGGTAAGGGGAAGAGAGAAAGGAGAGAAGAGAAGAGAAAAATGAAGAGAATGGAGGTTGGTAATTATTCCCAATAAGACTACCAATTCTGCAACAAAACCGCCCATGCCTGGCTACGCCCAATCATTCCGGATAGCGCTTGCATCCTCTATCTTACCGCGGCTACTGGCATAGAGTTAGCCGATGCTTATTCCCCGGATACCGTCATTACTTCTTCTCTGGGAAAAAAAGTTCATGACCCGTAGGCCATCTACCTTCACGCGGCATTGCTCCGTCAGGCTTTCGCCCATTGCGGAAAATTCCCCACTGCTGCCTCCCATAGGAGTCTGGGCTGTGTCTCAGTCCCAGTGTGACTGATCATCCTCTTGGTCCAGCTACTGATCATCGCCTTGGTGTCAATGATTGGAAAATTGCCTTTTCTTTATCTTGATTTGCGTAGATTCAACGAATATTTTTAAATACAAAAAGAAATACGAATATAAATTTAATATATAATCTAATATAGTATAATATTTATATAGGATATTTACATTATATATCTATATATCTATCTATATATAGATATATAGATATATTTCTAATAGATTCTAAGGAAATTCTTTAAAATTCTTTTATTTAATGTTTAGTAAACAAATATTCGATTTTAATCTGAGACCCCTCATTCTCTTTTGGCCTCGCTACCAAATGGCGCAACTTCATTGGTCTATTCCTCCTCCTCGGAATTCGGACCAGTATCCCTCATTAATGCCCTAGCTCCCTCCTCTTATATGTTGTAGCTTTTTTTTGTGTTGACCTAATGGGTTTTTTTTTCTTTTTTTTTCTACTCTTTTTTTTTACCATTTTCTTTTTTCTCTTTTTTGTATTTTCTTTTTTTTCCTTTTTTTTCCTGGACAGAATTAGGTATGACAGGGACCAAAACCCTTTAGGGTCTTGGATTGTTGGTGGGAAGATAAGGGTTTCTTTGATTATGTAAAAGATGCATGGAAAAAGATGGATTTTGTAGGGCAAGGGGTCTTTGTTTTGAAAGAGAAAATTTAAAGTCTCAAAGGAAGTTTAAAAGTGTGGAATAGAGATCATTTTGTAAATTTAGAAAGAGAATATCTAGATATGGGGAGAAAGCTAAATGAATTTGATGTAAAGGAGGAGTTGTACGAGTTGTTTGAAGAAGGGATACAAGTAAGGAGATCTATTCAACAAAAAATTTGGAGAATTGACTTTTGCAACAAATCTCTATGAAGGCAAAATGAGATATCGAAATGGCTCATGGGGGTGATTCTACTAATATAAGGTTTTTCCATTCTAATATCAATTGGAGGAGAAAAACAAATTTGCTTAAGGGGATTCATGTGAATGGTTTGTGGGTGGATGATCCTAATGGGGTCCAACAAGGAGTTAAAGATTTCCTTGAAGATCGGTTTCAATAAAAGGAACTTGTTAGGTCAACATTGAATGGGGTCAAGTTTGTTAAACTTAGAGTTGAAGCCAATGCTTTTCTAGTTTCTCCCTTCAAAGAGGAGGAAATTAAGGAGGCCATTTGGGAGTGTGGAAGCACAAACAGTCCAAGGCCAGATGGACTTAACTTAACTTTGTAAAGAGGTGTTGGAGTATCATAAAGGAGGATATCATCTGCTTCTTGGGAGAGTTTCACTCCAGTGGAATTCAACCTAGAGGTATTATTCCTCCTTTATCACCTTAATCCCTAGAATTTTTTATCCACAAAACCTAGGGGATTTTAGACCTATTTCTTTAGTGGGATGCATGTATAAAATAATGTCTAAAATATTGGCTAGTAAAATGAATTTTTTTTGGGGGTGTCATTGATTCAAGACAAAGTGCATTTTTCGGGGGATATGTATTTACTACAAAGTGTGGTTGTAGCAAATGAATTTGTTATGGGTGAGTTGGGAATATATTTTCACTTGCTAAAACATTTTGGCTTTTGTGAAAAATGGGTGAGCTGAATAAGGGGTTGTATGAAGTCATCCATGGTATCTGTGCTTGTGAATAGTAGTCCTATCAATGAATTATAATTCATAGAGGACTACGACAAGGTGATCCAATGGCTTCGTTTGTTTTCACGGTGGTAGCAGAAGGTCTTTATGGTCTAATGAGGGAAGCTATTGAGAAGGGTTTTTTAGGAGTTTCAAGGTGGGTGGATATAGAGTGGAAGTCAACTTTCTACAATATGAAAATGACACCATTTTCATTGAGGAAACTACGTTGACCAATATTAGGACCATCGAATGCATTCTTAGATGCTTTGAATTAACAATGGGGGTGGACGGATCCTTTGAAGAAAGACTTATGGGGGTTTTGAATTACAAATTGATGAAGTTTCCTTTTAATTATCTTGGTATCCCAATTGGTGCTAACCCAAGAAAAGAGGAAATGTGGAAGCCCAAAATCAAAAAAGTAAAACAAAATTTGTCTTTGTGGAAACATAAACACCTCTCTTTTGTGGGGAGGGTGTGCCTCACTAATTCGATCCTCAATGCTCTTCCTCTCTTTTACTTCTGTTTTTTTAAGATTCCTATGGTTGTTTTTATCTAAATTGGTGAGTTTACAAAGAAATTTCTTGTGGCAAAATGAGAGTGATAGTAGGAAAATGCTTGGGTTAGTTAGGAAAAATTATGCCTTTCAAAAGACAGTGGGGGCTTGGGGATAAAATATTTGAGAGTTTTTAATGAAGCCTTGCTAAGTAAATGGAGATGGCTCTTATTTCATCAACAAGATTTGTTATGGGTGAGGGTCCTTAATGAGAGATACAAGGGGTGGAGAGGTTTAGTAGAGGCTGATTACGACAAGGAAGATTCTTTGTGGGAGAGGGATATTTTCTTGGTATGTGATAATGGGAGTAAGTCTAGATGGTGTGATAAGGGCATGAGGTAGGATACTAGTGATGAGAAAGTGGCTAGATTTTGGTTAGATTCTTGGTTGGAGGAGGAAACTTTAGAGAAAAAATATCCAAGATTACTCTCTATTTTCTACACAACAAAATGAGGTTGTTGGGAGTATGGGAAATTAGGTTGGCGAGGGGTGGGTTTGGGATTTGAGGTGGCGGAGCGTGTTATTTCAATGGGAGGAAGAACTTGTACAAAATTTTAAGTTGAGATTGGGGGTTGTGGTTATGAAAAAGAATGATGTAGATAGTTGAAGATGGTGTCATCAAAACACGAGGATATACTTAATAAATTTTGTCCACAATTTCATATCAAATATTTCTGATGCAATACCAAAGGATGACTTTCTCAATGGCTTTGTTGAAATTGAAGATCCCACCCAAGGTCTCATGTTTCTAATGGAGATTAGGGTTAGAGACTTTCCACTAAGTCTAACCTGAGAGCAAGAAATGTGACTATTCAAAATAGCAACTATCTATGTCCACTATGTTGATAATAAGAGGAAAACACATCACATCTGTTTTTCTCGTCAAATATCTTTGCAGGTGTGGCATCGGTGGTACTTATGAATGGGCTTACATTTAGTTATGCCAGAATGTATAGTGGACCATTTTTTGCAACACAGTACCTGGAGGTAACATCAATAGAGGTGGATGTGGAAATTTATATGGTGTGTGTCATATCCTAATTCTGTCCCGGTACCAAGAAAATAAAATAAAAATAATAATTAAAGAAACAAAAATATAACAGTTAAAAAAATGAAAAAAGAGAGAACAAAAAAAAAGCCAGAGGGACCTAATGAACTCTTTGAAGGCCCATTAGGTCAGAGGCAACAACAGCAGTATAAACACCAACAAAGGAAGGAACAAGGGGAAAAATTAATGACACAGAGGCACGAATCCTAGAGAGAAAAATGGACCAACGGATGGACGATATTTGACATCGCCGACAGAGAAGGGAGAAGGGTCTCCCAGGTACCCTCTCATTCTCCCAGTGTCTCCTTTCTTCTTCTCTTTCGTTTCTTCATCTTCTTTACTCTTTTTTTTTTCTTTTTTGTGTTTTCCTTCATTCCTTTTTGTGATCTTTTGTTCGATTTCATCCAGAGGAGAAAACTTGATGTTTGTTGTGGTCTTTTATTTGATTTCATTTCGTTGTAGCTTTGCATTCCTCCTTCATCTCCACTGTGCTTGCATTTTTTTTTCTTTTTGGGGCTAATTCCGACCACCATCGTGAGCCAACCCCGCGGCAGCCTTGCGCCACTAAGCCCCTTTGCTGGTGGCGACAGGGGGCCATGCCTCCTCCACAAAAGCTGTTTGCGTCTTCCTCACGCTTTTTGGTTGTGGCTACTGTGCCCAGTTGCTAAATGCGGGTTGGGCCGGGTCGCTTTGACCCGGTTCCAACCCTAACCCTTTAAAAAAAAACTTTATTTTACTATTCGCACCCACTACTTTAATAAGTACAACCCTTACCTTTTGGGTCTGTCCATTTTAAAATGAAACATATGATACTATTTACACCAACGTCTTCATAACTACACCTCCTTAACTGTTGGGCCTGGCCCATTCTGATACAAATTTGTAATGCTATTTACAGGCACCTTTTTAGCAACCACACACCCCTAATCTATTGGGCCTGGCCGATTTTGAAACAAAATATATTTACTATTTACATCCACATTGTTCATAACTGCACCCCTTAGTTGTTGGGCCTAACCCTTTCTTAAATGAAACACATAATGCTATTTGACACACTCCTTTTCATATTTATACTCCTCACCTTTTGGGTTGAAATTAAATAGGCACTACTAATTGCATTCTCATTCTTCATTATGCACCCCTAATTACTAGGTGTACTCCCCACTTCTATTTTATCCCTTTCTATTTCCATTTGATTTATTTGATTACGTAATGTTATGTTAATTATTCATTTATTTTTGCATTAGTATCTTTAGTACACCCCTATGTTTTTGTGCACTCCATGTTGGGTCTTCGACTCGGTTGGTGGTGTTTCAATAACACATGGATATATTTTGTGAATATCATGTTGGGTGTCTGACTTGCTTGATTTCATAGAGTTTACTGCAAATTCAATTTTTTTTCCTAAAAAAGCGTTCAATGTCTTAAGCGATTCTCCTCACTTTTTCTTCAAATTCACCGTCGTTTCAAGGTCCAATGCCTTAACGACTCTTTTTCACACAATTAAAATAAATCTTTCAAAAAAGATAAAGTCAACCCAACACACAAGTTATTTTATAACAAAAAAATACGTAAGTCTATTTTTCTCATTGCACTTAGAGATACGTAGGAGCGAGAACAAATCCCTTGTTGACCTAAAAAAAAAAAATATAAAATCTTCTCTTTTTCTAAAAATAAAAATTTGATTTCTTCTTCTGAATAAACAAAAATAAAACAAACATAAGTCATGTTCTTAAGGAAAGACAAATAATTAAAAAGTCACTTTATTTTTAGCACACTCGATTAAAGATTGTCATCTTCATGACAGACGCATGGGGTGCTAACACCTTTCCCGTGCGTAAATGACTCCCGAACATTTTTCTCTCAAATCATAGACCATGCCTTATCTCTTTGATTTTTTCGACGTTTTCCTTAAATAAACGTTGGTGACGACTTCCTCAAATTTTCCTTTTTAGGAAGACTCTTTATTTTTTTTCATCACCGTCCCGTCGTGGCCAACTACGTTGCGACAATGTGCCATCGTATAGAGCATATGGAACGCGAGAAACAATTCTGTTGGAAAAAGTTTTGATGTTGGAAAGATTAGTGAGAGTGTAGCTTTTCACGCATGGTCATGGCTAAAAAGATGGGATCCATGTTTCAATTTTTCCAGTGTGCAATGGATGTCAAACACAGAGGTGTGCATCCTGGAGCTACATTCTTGGCCTATCTAATATATATCAAGGAGATATGGAGTTGTGCGAGTTATTACTTTAAGGTTTTTATTTATCAATAATTTGTTTTTATATTGTTCATTTTAATTTATGATTTTACTCAGTTAGATCTAGATTAGTTAAAAATTCAATGTCATATCCACGGAGAGATATAAGGTCGGATGGTTAAGAAAAAAAAAAGGAAAGGAGAAAAATATTGTGGGTTCAATTTAATTTTTTATTTTAACAAAAACTAACAATTAATATTTATCAATAAAAAAAAGTGATATTGATGACATTTTTTACCATATAGGGAAACTTTTTTTAAAAAAATCATCAAGATACTTTTTTGAATTTATTAGTACAGATAAATCAGGTTTTAAAACACGGCTTTGAGAAATATCCTCAAATATGCTCTAAAATAAAATTATCTAAAAACTATCATTTAAAGTTTTCTTTTGTTTTTTTGCAAAGTTCTCTAAAGTATATACTCAAATAAATTATACTAAAATATAAGTCAACATAAAATTATATTCCACGATATAAGTATAAATAAAAAAAGATATAAAATTATTTAAGTATTTTAATATTGATGGGTAACACATACACGGGTACGAGTACCACAATATTTATCCCTATCTCATTGGTAGTAAAAATACCCATATCCATTACCCACAATACCAGGGAAAGATATCCATGAACTTTTCTGTTGCACAGATTTTATTCGCATGTGCATATATATTTTTATCCCTAAGCATATCATATGAAAATGATTGTACGTGGAAATGAGATACTTCCCAAGCTAGTTTTTAGCTTTTGTTAGTAGCTGAAAAATTTCTTGGATTGTTTGATAAACAACTTTCTAGTATTTTTTGAGACGTTTTTTAAAGTAACATTCTTTAAAGTGGTAATTTTTAATTTCTATTTTTTATATTTATTCTCTTATTATCTTTGAATATTTATTAGATTTTTTAATTTTTCTATTTAATGTAAAATATTAGGTTCATTTTTGTAAATTTGTATTTCTAACTACTTCAACAGATAATTTTATCAAATATTTGTGATTTAATAAGATAATTTTTCAACTTTCTAATTTTCTAACATCAACCATTAGATTAAAATAAAAGACCTTAATTAAAATAATTCATATAAAACAATCATTAAGAACCTTGTGTAACAATAAAATCTCTAAAGAATTAACAAAAAAATTCTAAAAGATCTAAATTATTAATTCCTTAAATATCTTAACACATCATTACTATCATGACCACCACCACACCACTACTATATCTCTGTAATTATTATCATTATTGTTGTCATGATTTTTGATACAATTTATGTAATTTTCAAGAAAAAAATCAAATTTATTACATTCAAATCTGATATATTTCTTCTTGTTTTACTGCAAGAAATAAGAAAAATTAAAAGAAAAAAGAATAAAAAGGATAGAGAAGTAAAAGAAAAAATTAAAAAAAGAGAGATATTTTTAATAAAAAATAAAAAAAAATGAGGAGGGTTTGAAAATTGCGTCCGAAGGTATCAATTCGTAGGCCTTTTTTCCCCCTGCTGCAACTTTTACTTGCAATTTAATGGCCCTAAGGCCCTTCTTCCATTTCAACTTCTCGCGCGATAGATTGCTCTTTCTCCTCGGCTCTTCCCTTTCCCATTCCTATTCCTCCTTTCCCTCTCCTCTCCGCTCCCCCATTTCCCCCCAAACTTTCTCCCTCCGCCGCTTCGCCGCCGCCTCTCTCGCTCGCCCTCCGCCGCTGCCGCCCCTCGACGCCATGGCCCAGAAAATCGGAAAGTCCACGCGCCGCCCCGGCGCCTCCTCCAAGGCCCGCGTCTACGCCGATGTCAACGTCGTTCGCCCCAAGGAATATTGGGACTACGAGTCCCTCAACGTCCAGTGGGGGTAACATAACATATTCTTCTTCTTTTATTGTTTTTTTTCCCCTTCGATTCATTTTATTTAGTATTTATTTTGGGTAATATAAATGTTTTCTTTCTTCCTTTTCCAAAGTGAAAGGGAATTTTTGGGGTTGTTGTTGTTATTGTTGTGACTCTTTTTCTTTTTAGGGAGCAAGATGATTATGAGGTGGTGAGAAAGGTGGGTAGGGGGAAATACAGTGAGGTGTTCGAAGGTGTTCACTGCACGGACGGTGAGAAGTGTGTCATTAAGATCCTGAAACCCGTGAAGAAGAAGAAGGTGAGAGTCGTGTGGGCGTTGACGTTTTCTTTATTCTTTTTGTGAAGTTTTGGATTTTGTTCTTATGTCTTGGTTGGGTTTACATTTTCGATTTGAGTTTCGTCAATGAATGTGTTGTTATGCTTGTGCTGCAATAATCCTAGACAAGAAAAGTCATGTTATTATATTGAGGGAAGCTTAGAATTTGTAGAGTGGTATACTTATGTCGATTTTGCAGTTGAAACGTTTTATTGTGTGTGTGGTGGCTTGGGGTATTTTATTTTCTGGGAAATAAAATTGACCAAAAGTATCACAAACTTGAGAGAAAAACTTAACATAATAATCAATGTCAAACACAAAAGCATAGCATCATAGTCTTTTGACAATTCTGATGATGTGGGTGAAGGGTCTGGCACAGATTATGAGCTATCCTTGATCACCAAAAATGCATAAAAAAGATGTGGAAAAGAAACGGCAAAGGATAACGACCTTTCAAGAAGAATTTCAAGGGAAGGACTAGTTTGTGTGTATTATTGGATGTGAATGTCATGCAAGTGCAATAGTGCTACAGAGTAGTTCTAGTTACTTCCATTTGGTTACTCAGAATAAAGATGCTCTAGTAGCAGAGGGCTGTCTAGTTGTTTATTTTAAAGTATAAAGTATAATAATTGTCTCCCATCCTATGTGTGTGTGTGTGTGTGTATATATATATATATATATATATATATGTATGTATGTATATGTAACCTTGACAATGCTTCTGGTTCTGAATGCAGATCAAGAGGGAAATCAAAATATTACAGAATCTTTGTGGAGGGCCTAATATTGTAAAGTTGCTTGACATTGTTAGAGACCAGCAATCGAAGACCCCAAGTCTTATATTTGAATATGTCAATAACACTGATTTTAAAGTGCTCTATCCTACATTGTCAGACTACGACATACGATATTATATTTTTGAACTTCTGAAGGCAAGTTCTATTCTCTATTGTTTAATAATGAAGAACATGAACTTGGCTCAACTAATATAGTTTTTTAGCTTTTACTGTTTTTTTAATCCTCACACTGTGTTGGACACAAGATATACTTGATGCTTCATAACAAGATTGACTGTTAATGATTTCTGTGATCTTCTTGTTGAATTAGATTGAATGTAATAAAGATTTGAGTCATTTGCTATATGGATTTGATGAACTATGCATAATGGTTGGTATTTCGGACCTGATATTGGAGGAAGGTTTTGAATTGTATAAGTGACTTATGGAACTTAACTGCTCCGTAGATTCTCGTGAAATTGTGTGTTGAGTTTAAGAAAGCATCCTCATCAGTATGGTTTGCATGCTGTCATCCTCAGCCATTTGTCCTGTGAGATAATGCAGCTTGCTTTATGTGTAAAAATGTATCTTATTATTGTTCTTCAACCATAGTTAATTGTGTGCAATAGCGCCACTATAGTGGTGTTTTGTCATGACTTCCTGCTGCTCAATAGAACCTGTTGTGGAACAGTTTTTTTGTATCATGATCATTGCAGTGCTAATCCTGGGAAATCACAGACATCTCAGCTGCTATTCTTCCATGTTCAAAATCCATTGTGTTATGGTCTGTAGTTTAATCACAAAATACTAGTGCCATTTTGCAAGGTCTTAGGGGAGAAATTCCCTCCCTTTTTCTTTTAATCAGAACAGAAACTCTATTTTCCCCTTCTTCATTTGCGTGCCCAACAGTAACGAACGTAGACCTTCTCCTGTCTGACAAAGACCCACCTGTCTCTGGTGACATTGGCAGCCATCTCTTGGTGAACTCATCAATGTTTGATCCATAAAGCAATGGCTTCATCCGCTCAGCCTCAGGGAACAACGCCAAGCTCTGGCTCTGCCTCTATATTGGTCTCTCGTTTGATTTCTTTAAGTTACTGATCGGTATTTAGTTAAATCTAACTTTTGATCACTAATTATGAATATCTCTTTAATTTTAGATGTATATTTTAAGTTTTCAGCTCATATATATGTTAATATAATTTATGTAATGTGTGTCTTAAAAATTTATAATAGTGGTCATCTCATCACCTACTATATTCATTTTGGGTCGGTTGCTTCATGCCACTATTTGTGATTGACTACTATGTCTTCAGCCCTTCTTGAACTCAGAAGCTTATGTTTTTTGGTGTTCATTGTATGGTAATGGTATTGTTGATCTGTTGTGTCATCCAATAAAGATAATCTTCGATATAGAAACTACATGTCACTCGATTCTATCTGTATTTATACTGAAGTAGCAAACTATAAAGTTTCCCCAGAATGTTTAAAATACGAATAATATAGCTGCGTCTATGTGCCTCTATGTCCTGTAGGTTTCTTTGTTGGCATATTAGTTACGCTGTCCCTTGTATCGTATTGGATTATTGGTGTATGTATTGTCATTACTGTGTTTCTTTGCTCAGTTTGTGATCTATAGTTTGCATTAAATTATTTTATCAATCCAACCATTTCGTATTGCTTGTGGCTATCAACTTGGAAGCGCTAAGTTATTTGGAATTTCTGCCAGGCACTGGATTATTGCCATTCACAAGGAATCATGCATCGTGATGTGAAACCACATAATGTAATGATTGATCATGAGCAGCGTAAGCTTCACCTTATAGATTGGGGGCTTGCAGAGTTCTATCATCCTGGGAAAGAATATAATGTTCGTGTGGCATCAAGGTACATTTGCTCTTATGTCTTTTTTTTTTTTTTTTTTTTGTTTTTTGTTTTGGGGGGGGAGGACGATTCATAACTGAGGTGGGCCTTGGGGGGGATCATGAGGAGGGGAAAGGGGGATATAGTGCATTATGGCGTTTTTAACTTGTGCACTCTTGTTGCATGCCCTCATGACTCATCCCAATTACTTAACCAGCTAAGCCATCTTTAGGGGGACTGCACTTATGCTTCTTTTGTTGATTTAACAAACGATTTATAAATTTACGAAGTAATTACTCAGGCAACATTTTCATACTTGTTGCACAGTCTGGTTTCTTTTCTTTTGGTTATTGTAATTACTCCTTCCATTTGCCTCTAGGCTTGGTTATGTAGATACTTCTTGAACAAAGCGTCTAAGCCCATGAATACAAAATTTGAAGTTAGAAGATTATGAGGGATTTCTTTTTATTTAAAATGATCATTTGGTAATCCATGTTTGTTATAGCAAGGATGATGGGCATGGGGTTTGGAAATTTAGTGTCCAAAGTCAATGCTTTAGTTGGTAAATCTTTAATGGTGATTCCCCTCCATAGACACCTTTAGCTATCAGGTAAAGAACAAATATGGATTTACATGTTTTTGGTTAAAAAGGAACTTGTTTATGGTTACTTGAGAGTTTTTATTCTCTCATTTGCTATCAATCACAAACATTTTTTGATTTCCTTTATGCCTGATTTGCTTGTAGATATTTCAAAGGTCCCGAGCTTCTTGTTGATCTTCAAGACTATGATTACTCTCTAGATTTATGGAGTCTTGGTTGTATGTTTGCTGGGATGGTAAATGGTTCACTTTCCTTCAAATGCAAATTTTTTTTTATTGTTACATTGTTTAGGTCTGGTACTTCCTTTGAGATAAACCTTAGAATCTTTTACTACTGCATGATAGATCAATTTCTCATTTTGAAGTCATACAGATTTAAATCTTCTACCCTGCTTGCCTTAGGCTTGTGTTTTTACTTTTTACAGATATTCCGTAAGGAGCCATTCTTTTATGGACATGATAACTATGATCAACTGGTCAAAATAGCTAAGGTAAGGGAAGCCTGGGAGGTGGACTTGAGTTTGTGCCAGATTGTTAAGTTATGTATGTTTGAGTGATAACTCATTGTGCTTTGCTCTGGCCCTGGTGTTGTATTTTTATTTGTAATCGTACATTTCATGCTGGGGATTTTTTGTGTTGCAAGTGTGCATTGTTCTTGAATCTTGTATTGTTTCTTGCCTTTCCTCTTTATTGAATGGTTCCAAAGTTTGCTTCTCTCAATATTTGGCCATTCGATACTAAATATTGGTAATCCATCATGAAAACTTCACACTTCATCACCCTTGCAGATGGTTCTAACTTCTAAGGTCAAAGCTTACGATGGTCAAATCTTGTGTCTTCCATCCTTGACTTTAGAATCAGTTACTATTCCTGTTTCACATTCACCATTCAATAAAGATTCTATTAGTAAACCTAAAAGCATCTTAATTGTTCAATAGCCTTCTTCTCTGACTCTTTTCATATACATGACTGGAGTCTGAGATAGGTGTTTGGTGCCAGGCTCCTTTGTTTCCAACTTCAATCTTCCACCATTGTTGCAGAAGCTGCATCTCCAAATCCATTTTTAGGACTATGGGGAAGGGGTAGGTAATTAGGATAGTTAGAGTTAGTGACCTAAATAAATAGGACTGAAGGGGAGGGAATTCAGGGGAATCTTATATCATTTGTAAATTGAGCATTAGCTTTTTGTGAAGGGATCCTTTGAGGAGGTCTCCTATTTTACTGAGTGCCAAAATCCCTAGCATTGAACTCAAATACTATAAAATATGCATCCCTAAATCTAATCTCAATTATGGTCTTGTGATAAAATTATCTTTTTTTGAAGAAATATGATGGGTTTGACTTTTGAGAATGCCTTCTTCCGTTTCCTACTTGCTGCCTTATTTTTCTGCTACGCAGAACTCTCTGTGTGTGTGTTTTACTTATATTTGGCTACAGTATTGGTGTAGAAGCAACTAAAAAGAGATGATGGGGAATTTGATTGATAATCTTTTTTCCCTCATGCAATAGGTACTTGGGACAGATGAATTAAGTGCATATTTAGATAAGTATCGAATAGAGTTGGACCCACATCTTGCAGCACTTATCGGGAGGTTTGTCTGTGCTTTCATAGTTTAGTATATATGTTGTTTTTGTTAAATAAAGCTATTGTTTTAACTGAGAAGACACTCCAAATATTGTGACAGCCATAGCCGCAAGCCATGGGCAAAGTTCATTAATGTAGAAAATCATCACTTGGCTGTTCCTGAGGTAGTATGCATTTGTAATTATTTATTTAAATGTACTTGTGTATATATATTATGATTGATTCTCATTCTAAATTTACACTATTTTTTAAAAGGCCGTTGACTTTGTTGACAAGTTATTACGCTATGATCACCAAGAACGTCCCACTGCAAAAGAAGCCATGGTAAGAACTCAATCTTTTTAGTATGATCACCAAGAACGTCCCACTGCCTTTTTAACCTATTGGTTTTGGTAACGAGTGCTCTATAAGGAATAAAAGATGAAAACTATTAAATGTAAAGTTAAGTAACGAGTGCTCTATAAGGAATAAAAGATGAAAACTATTAAATGTAAAGTTAAGAATTTAATATATTAGGAACTTGTTGAATTTATTAATTTTTGCTCAAATTGTATATTAAGCTGTCTATGCCCCCTTCCTTGCACCCAAATATTGGTTAAATATGAACTTGTTTTGCAAAATCTTTTTAACAAAATATTTATTGATATGCAGGCCCATCCATACTTCAATCCAGTTAGAAATGCAGAAAGTAGTAGAACTCGTGCACATTAAGTTGCTGGTGCTTGTTGAGATATGGTGTTCGTTCTTGACAGTGGGCCTTCAACAGTCTGAACTGTTATTTCTGGTGGAACTTGCTTTTAGGAGATTCCCTTGTTCTGTTGTAAAACTCATTTTAATTAGCTCTTTGCATAATAGTTTTGTTTCTGGTTTTTAAAATTATTTTTGGGTGGAAATTCAGCTCTCTACAGTTTTATTTGATTGTGTGCCAAAATTTGGAAATGAAATGTTGATTCAATTTCGTTGAATTATCCGCGTGTTTTTTTATGTAATATGTTCAATCATATTTTAAGGTTCCCGATACATTACAAGTATTGGCACGTGATAACTATTACAGCCATCCCATTTAACATGGTTGTAAGTGGGATAATGCAGGTATGGGTGTGCATCATGGTTTTGAAATTTGGATCAACTGGTTCGATTGGGAATCCATCACGTATTTGGTTCAACGCTTCTTAAAAAGTGGTGTGTCCTTAAATTGGTTCAAAATTATTGAATTGATCAAAAATTGGTAAGTTCTGTTGGGTTAATCAATTTTACTTAAATTTTTTTAAAAAAAAAATTTAAAATGATGTCATTTTGATTTTAAATTATATTATGACTTATGACATTTGTAAGTAAAGTTTATTTTTTATTATTAACAATTTATGCAAATTATATTATTTTTGTTCAATATTACTATGATAATATATTAAAATATAAAAAAATATTTTAGTAAAATCAGTTCGACTTCGGTTGAATTATTGATCTTTGAATCAGTGTTTTTATCGGTTCGATGATCGGTTTGATTATGAGAACATTGGTGTGTATTGTTCAAGTGCAAGTTATTCATGCTACTTGTAATATTTGTAGTTAGGGCCTTGGTGGGAATCAAGATATTCTTATAAATTTTGATCCTGTAGGTCGGTTTTGAGATTAATTTTTGGTTTGAAGTTTAGTAACATTTAAAATTTGTTCATTTTTCCTTAATAATGCATTGTGTAAATTAGATTTAAGTCTTTTTCTACAATTCCAGTTGAGTTGTCAACAAAACTATAATTCATTGGGTGTAGCTTATAGCATTTGATTACTCCTCGCTATACTTTCATAGAAGGAAGGAAAGTGACAAGGAAAGAAAATATGTAAGGATATATTATTGTATATGGTCAAAAACAAAGTGAAAAGCAAGAAATTCTTGAGCTTGGTTGAGAAGGAAGTGAAGAAAAAAAATCATGTTTGGTTGAGAAAACTTAATAGAAAAGTTGACTTTTAATTGTTTCTTACTTTAAATTTAATTTTCCCCTTTCATTTCCTATCAAACAGATCAAGAAGATTTAACTCAATTAAGTAAAGTGTGTGAGTAAGTGTAATTGGCGATTTTTTCCCCTATCTACACCACTCTCCAAATAATTTTCAATATATACTAGTTCCTAATTTAATGTTTGAACTACACTATCCTTTGAGAAGTCTTGTTTTCAGGACCCAACATCCCACCTTTGTTTCTTTTTTGGTTAAGAAATCAGGTTGGGCCAACCCAATTTCTGTATTGTTTTTTTTTATATTAAATTTAATTTTAATTTTTTTGTTTATATTATTTAATTTTAAAAAATGATAACATTTTTGGTTTAATAATTTATTTATAGCAAAATACATCATAAATAAAACTACATGAACAATAATATTTGCCTAAAGAAAATTTGAAGATGAGGGTATGTTGGAACAATTTTTTCTGTTACGACCTTATTGCCAACAGATTGCACATTTTTTTGGTATCCCGTTCAATTTCGTCGTCCATTTCAGTGGGAATGCGATTTAAAACCAAACAACCCTTTGCACTCCTCCTTATACTTGGATCAGGACCCCACTGATCTCCTTTATATTCTTGTCACATTAATTTGTGTGACATTAAATCAAAGGAGTTGTCGTAAATGTGCAATATGTTCTATAAAGTAAATAGTGGTGACACATAATTCATGGGATCAACATTGATAGATTTATAAGCATCAATTACGTGAGAACACAGTAAGTGTTAGCCTAATATTCAACACAATCATAGTAACATGACCTTAAACCTCCCATGTAGTCTAGGAGTTTCAAGTGGAGCTGGGACATTGGCCAAAGTGCCACGAATCCGGAAAAAAAAAGCCAAAATGCCACACCCCGGAAACAATTTACCAAACTGCCACGCCACGTAATGGCCACATCAGCGAAGTACGTGGACTGACGTGGCGTCGTGTGAGTGGAGGACAGATTTCGCTCTACAGAGGGGCGAAATAGGCATGCCACGTGGCAAAGTTCCAAAATTACGTATTAATTTCGAACGACCATAACTTTTGACTGAAACGTCTGATTGAGGCGAAATCGGTGGCCAAATGCTTGAAATTGAGAGGAGATGCCACTGGAACGTCCGATTGAGGCGAAATCGGTGGCCAAATGCTCGAAATTGAGAGGAGATGCCGTTGGCAAGTGCCCGCAGGGGACTTGGCAAAAATTTTTCCCAAAAGAGGCCTCTAAGTGTCTCAAAATTAGGATTTATGATTTAATCTTCTAAAAAATTCATTTTTGTCTGCTTTTTTAATTATTTAATTAGTTAATTTAATGTTATTTTTTATTTTTTGAAATACTTCTCTCAATTTCGAGCGTTTGGCCACCGATTTCGCCTCAATCGGACGTTCCAGTCAAAAGTTATGGCCGTTCGAAGTTTATACTGCAATTTCGAAACTTTGCCACGTGGCATGCCTATTTCGCCCCTCTATCCAGCGAAATATGTCCTCCACTCACGCGACGCCATGTCAGCCCACGTACTTCGCTGATGTGGCCAACGAATTACGTGGCATGGCAGTTTGGCAAATTGTTTTCGGGGTGTGGCATTTTGGCATTTTTTTTTCTGGATTCGTGGCACTTTGGCCAATGTCTCAGTGGAGCTTAGGTCTCTGTTACAATACACGTGTGGTTGTGTCTATTAAATTCCTTAACAATGTGAATATTTGATTCCTGCTAACCGTTATTTATTACCTCGGAGATGACTTCAGAATACTGCAAGCTGGAGTTGATCATTGTCTGGGTTTGTTGGCCTCTAATAGCAAAAAGTTTTGCGATCTTGAAATATGTCTCCTTAACTAATGATTACATCGACAAATATCTTTTGCCTTTGAACATGTCATATGTCCCAAACGTTTCCCTTCATCGAAACATTGTACCTAATAATTTTTGGATAATTGATCAAGCCATTCAACTGCACTTGGCTTATTAGCACGGATATATCCAAGATGTCGCCAGTGCATTTGTCAACTCTTTGACAAGCATACCAATTTGTCCAAGTAGTAATAAAACGGTAAGATCGAATGACGAGTCCACAGGGACTTTTATTATACTCAGAGTTTGTATATATCAAATTTTAAGTAATGAACATAATACATTTGTGGGGTTTTCAAGTGATAATGTATGTAAATATAAATGCAGAATAAAATAAACAGCAAAATAGATGAAGAGCTAGAGAAGAAAAACAAACACTTGGAGAGTTGATTGAAGGTTGATGCAAGATTATGAGATATATTAGGTGTTCAGCCTATCAAAACTACTCTTGATACAATGTTAACGATTTTTCACTATTTAATATTATTTTACATATTACCGTCATCCTCTAATTTACTCTAACCATGATCCCTCATATGAAAGAGCCTAAATTATCTAATTGCACTCCTGATCCCTCAACAAGCTACATCAAATAATTTGCATTAAAAGTGGAGATGTATATTTAATGCTAAACAATATCATTCTATCCCTAGATATGGATTGTCTATATATTCTTTCCCAATTCTCAGAGTATAGACATTTTCCAATGCATAAACACTCATAACATTACATGCACATGATGATTAGATCACAAACATAATAGAAGATTCAAAAAAGAACAATAATATGAAAATAAAATTAAATAGATAATATGAATTGTTACATCAAGAATGTTTGGTTCCTGAACCCCCCAACAATGAGTGATTTAGTCTCTCATTAGCATGAGAGACCTACAAAAACGAAAGAGAATAATAATTGATGAAAGAGAATGTAAGAAAACTGGTAGAATAAGAGGCGTAGGCCCACTTCTGTGGAGTGGATTCTTCTCTCCTTTGTGCCTTCAATTTTTCTCTAGCTTCTTTTTATAATCAAAATTTTGCTTTATTAGGAATTTTTTATATTGGCGACGCTTTAAGCTCATATGTGTCCGCTACTCCAGATCCTCAATCCATTTTCCAAGTCTTTAATGTGTAATCCTATAAAGAAAATACAATCAACACATTATAAATCAACTAATTTTAGCATTTATTGGATAAAGGCTCAGAAAAAACTAAATTTCTAGGCTTCAATCATAAAAGAAGCATTAAAAGAGGAAAAATAAGATAATTTCTATGTAATTAAAATGCACAATTTACGTATAAATAGCAATTATTAGCATCTTCTCTGTGTATGCGTACCTTATAAATATTCAATAAATTTAATACGCTATGAATTTGAATTAAAATATATTTTAAAGAAAAAATAAAATATTAAAGATTCTTACTAGCTTGCATGAGTGATTTCTGCAAATGTTTGTAGTTCAGGTTACTGTGAAGGAATAAGCTCAATAACAACGTACAATTTGGCAGAATTCAATTTTGGATTTTGGACAATTGTTTCTAGTATGCTTATAAGATCATCATTGTCATGTAATTGTACTAAAATAAGACGTGTTTACCCATGATGAATTGATATAAGGACATGATATAACAACTAAACAACTATTTTAGTTGCCCGAGTAGGGAGACGTTGGTTAATTTTTCGAATCAACCGTGTGAACGTAATAGACCTACTCACGTATAGAAATATTGGATTTGCACATTAGTACGTCGGTCCATGAACCGGGTCGTTTGTAATCTGACCATGGTGGTGAATTTAATTAATGCAGTTGTGGTTTAGTAAAGGATCATATTATTAAAGTAAATTGAAAATAACAACTGAAAAGCATGGAACATCGCCAAATGCATAATAAAGACTAACAAATAATTAAAAGTAATACAACAACAAACAAAATATGTTAAATTATTCATTCTAATTTAGAGAATTCTCCAGCTTCTGCTCCATCTCTGCCCAGCTTAGGTCATTAACTTGAGAAGGTGATGATGAATTATAAACATCAACTTTAAGTTCCATACATATTACACTTGCCATATTTGCAAATGTATCGAACATGCACTAAACACCTCATTCATTAATAATTTGAACTGCCCTATACTTAACACGACAATTGAATTGGTATACAGAACAACGATACCAAAGTGCAGTAATTATAGACGTAACATCATCATCTCTAATTGATGATTGTATTGCGATGATTATTTCTGGCAGTGTCATTGTTGGATTCAATAGTATCGATTTTGTCTTGTCACTTTTGAAAACTACATTTGCACTTGAGTTGTGGATGATCTCACAATTGATATAAATGTACGCACAAATTGGCTCTGAACTCATATAACTCTATTGCGTGTTCAACACGTTCGCCGTTCAAGTACCACAAATAATAACTTAATCACTTCGCATTACCATACAATACCAAAACCACAATCACAAATTGTACCATTATTATCATCTATCGGATTCCAACATATTGCCCTAATCAAATAGTGCAGAACTGATCCTGCAGTGATCACTACATTGGTTGAATGATGGAGGCCTGAAACACACACTTTTAACCTATCATGGGGTGAGTGAACCATCACACTTGAAGATGTTGCACTGCATCTAGGCATTAAGGTCAATGGTCGTGCTGTGACAAGACCTAGCTTTCTACATTGGGATGAGTTATGCACCGAGTTACTTGGTGAAGTCCCTCCAGATAATGCACTTAAAGGAGTTGCATTGAAACTGACATGGTTGCTTAGCATCTTGCGTGCATCATTACCTGAAGAACCAACAATACACCAACTATAATGTAGGTGTAGAGCTTACATAATATACATGATTGGTGCTGCTTTAATACCTGATAAATCTGGAAATAAAATTCATCTAATGTATTTGAACTTATTACGTGATTCTGACAACATAAAAAAATATAATTGGGGTTCTGCTTGTTTAGCAAACCTGTACAGAGAATTATGTCGGGCATTATCAAAGGTTGATAGAGTTATGGGTGGTTGTGCCTTACTATTGCAGCATGAGCTTGGTATCGTATGCCTTTTATTACACCAAGAGTTTCACAGCCCAAAATAACTTATCTGCTTACTAAAATGTTATTACAAATAATGAAATCACAATTTTTAATTTCAATGACGTGCATTATAACAGGTTTTTTTTTTCTTTTACATTTCAGATGGAGTGTTGGTAGATTAAAACATAGGGGCACACCTCATGGTGACTTGGTCGGGTATATATCTCATATAGATCATATGAAGAGCCATCATGTATATTACTATCATCAACCGCACCAGCAATATGTACATATTAACATTTACTAATGTTGCATTGTTAAACATATCTTTCAGTTTTCTTGGGTCCCATATAGAGGATTTGAAGAGCACCTACCAAGATATGCATACAAAGACAGAGGCATTTGGTTTGTATGTATTGCAATTATTTTTTTTTCCATCATGGAATGACATCAAACAAATCGGGTCAAGCTACAATTTGGACTAGATCAAGACATCCTTGCTGATCCCATGAATCTTGATCGACTTCACCAAATTGACATGCGGGACAATCATTACAGTGTCTGGATGGAATATCATTCAAGGTGAATTAATATCTAGAAAAATAAACGTAATGATGTTTTAATTGGACAATGGGTTGAAGGGCTAATGACACATACATCAAAGTGGAATGGTATAGGAAAAACATTATTTTGTTCTTGTTTGTTGGACAACAACTAAATGATCCACACACAACAATTACTCATAATGTTGTAGGGACAACCGTTGAAGAAATATATTTCCCAGTTTCATGTCCTCAGTCGACGTTCTATACTCCATCTTCTATTCATCAAACTTTTGGTCAAACTTGCAAGTCAGTCAATGCAACTAACCTTGAATGGATGAACAATTTATTTGGTGTTGATTTAAATACACCAAATTCTGCTGCATCATATTTAGCTTCTTTACTATAGTTTGATGCACCACATTTGTTTGGAGAGCAACGACAAAGTTCTTGAGCTGTAGCAACCCATAGTGAAAACCCTGAGACAGAACAACAACATCATCATCATGAGGGAGAATCAGTGATACAAGAGAGAAGAAATTCATGACGTAATCGACATTCATCGCCTTGTTGGATTGGTCATCGTCTTGGTCATTAAAGTGTAAAATGTTGTGATAATGGGATCAACTATATTTAAGTATCCTTCTAATGTAGTTTTCAAAATTATGTTAATGTGGTCATGCCATGTTATGTTTAAGTGGCTATGTTATGCAATTTATAAAATTTATTTTTAATACATTAAAAATATATGTGAAAGCTTATTTCATATTTCACATCAAAGAATCCAAAAAAAATATCGTGTAATAGTTTCATCAAGAAAGATCTCAAATTAATAGTAAAAAAAACAAAAAAAAAATTATGTTTCTACCCTTAAAAATATGTTTAAGTGGTCATGTTATGCAATTTATAAAATTTATCTCCAATACATTAAAAATATCTATGATAAATTAATTTCATAGTTTTCACATCAAAGAATAAAAAAAATATATCGTATAATAGTTTCATAAAAAAGAACTTTAAATTAATAGTAAAAAATTCAAAAAAATACTATGTTTTTGACCATTAAAACTATGTTTAAGTGGTCATGTTATGCAATTTATAAAATTTATTTCCAATACATTAAAAATATTTGTGCCAAAGAATCCAAAAAAATATATCGTGTAACAATTTGATCAAAAAGGGCCTCAAATTATTACTCAAGCATCCAAAAAAACTATGTTTTCAATTCTTAAAACCTTGTATTTATAGTTTATGAAAAATTTCAATAATTTTGAATATAAAAATCGTTTCTTTATGGACTGACCCTTATTGCATCTTGAGGCCATGTGCTAGTCAAGCTCGCATGCCAATTACCAGTGCATGTGACCGCACAATGATCACCTGTACACAACATACAAAAGCCCGTGCGAACGATTCAAGCTATTTTTTTATTATTACTACTCACCGTACTAACCCTTATCACATCTCGAGGCCATGTGCTGGATAGGGTCACATGCCATTTACCAGTGCATGTGACTGCACAATGAACATTGCACGTAACCGACAAATTCTATAAATAACACTACCAACTGAAGACATTCTTATAACTTTGAAATATTCATCTGTACCCCTTCCATTATGTCTCTCACCTAACTACATATGTTTGTGTTTACTACAATAGTCAAATATGCAACACTAATAAGGGCACCACCTTCATTAGTAACAATGCAAAAACTTTCATGTTCAACAAGGTCATAATCCTTACACAATTGGTTGAACTTGTTCAACAAAAAATAAACATTGAACCACACCAACATATCCAACATCTCCACTTTCGATGCCCCATATTTGAGCTAGGACAACCACATATGTACACATGTTTTATTCTAGGACATGATCATGATGTTAGACAAATGTTCAACATTTTTTACAACAATCCAATACTACCATTTGTGGAGTTATTTGCCACAATTTGTAACAACAATAACCCACCAGACAACCAACATGACTCAACCTCCAATCTTGAGAACCTACTAGATGAATATGTGTGCAATGTAGATTGTTGGGTCAAAGACCATGGTAGTGATAGTGACTCCTCTTTCGGGCTGGAAGGATGTAACATGTCTCCTTCCCATAAACAATAATCAAATTAGGTTGGTAATCTGGGGAAGATTCGTGTGTTAGTTGTTTCTGCTTAAGGTTTTCCCGTGGTGTGTTATGTTGGTGTTCAGTGCTTTAATATTATGTCATTGTGAGTTTGCATTCGTTTTGTTGTTGTTGTTTCAGTACTTTACGTAATGAAAAATTTGTTAGTTTATGTTAACAACGAAAAAAAATGACAACTCCCTAAAACACAAACATTTGAAATTGATAAGTCTGTACGAATTAATCAAGTCTCTATTATTTACAGAAAACTGACATTGAATTGACAACCCACAATTTAAATTTAAGGTCTGAAAGTAATAATGGACGTCGTTACACCATGTAGCAGAGTAAAATGACATTCGAAATTGACAACACTTTACAATTTACCAAAGTCTCTAAAAAAACAATAGATGTTTCATCGACAAAACTGACATTAAATTGATAACTCAATTTAAATTTAAAGTCTGAAAATAATAATGAACTGGTACACCAAGTAGCAGTGAAAAATCATAATCGAAATTGACAATACTATGCACTATGTCGATAAAAGAAAAAATTGGAATAATGACATGTCTCAGTCAACATCGGCTTCCAGACAAGCCTCTATCAAAGAGACAATTCTGACCTTATGAGAATCCAATACACATCAATGGGACAAATATTCAAACAACTATAAATAACACGAAACACCCTCAATACAATCACATGCTTCCACATAATATACCTTTACAAACGAAATTCAATCTCAATATTATGGCATTCTTGGGAGAAACAAACACTCAAACCATTGCTAACTCGAAATTAGCATTCATTTTTTCAAATGGATCAATCAAACTGGTGTTTATTTTCAATGTCCTACTCTAATATCAATGCGAGTTCCTAATTAGTGTTCTTTTGAGATACTGAAAAGTAGAATGCACAACACCCTTCGACTAACCAATGACCAATTTGTGCATGAAATCTACTATCAAAAGTCATCCACAGATACAGGTCAACAATCTTTTTTTCATTATATGCAATTGAAAAATAATGATGATGTATGCACAATGTTAATGTGCAATGAGCAATACCCGCTTGTTGGTACTATAGAATTATTATGTACCATCAAAACAACACACAATGGTATACTCAACCCACTTTGATCAACCATCTCTCCTACTCATGATGCAATGTTGTATTACAAAAACAAGTGGAAAATACCACGACTATGCGTTTTTTTTGGGTTACTCCTACACTAGAACAAATCCAATAAGATTTGAAATTCCTTTGGGATGCAACATCGAAACACTCATGGATGTCATCAAGCAAGTTGCGCCTCTAGAGCTTCCCCCTTATGGAATTCACGAATCACAGGTGACAGCCAATTGTTCTTTCGACAACCAGGTCATACAAAATATTTAGAAAAATTAATCGAATATAAAAAACAAAATTGAAAAACGATGAAGACTTGTTAAAGGTGTTAGCATAATCCAACTATTGGAATCATTTTTGTCCAATAGAAATTTTAGCTATTTTTAGCAAACCAAAAACTCAACCAATCCCAAATAACCAATCAACATGTTGCAATAACCGATACAAATGTTGTGTATGATGAACAACTCGTTAGAATGATTCAAATGAAAGAAGACATGTCTGTTGCACAATGTCTTTCAAACTATGATTAATTTCGTCATTTTCATGTTTCAATTGTTATTGTTACTATGTTCCGTTATTTTCATTTTATTATGTTTCGTTTATTATGTTTGTCTCTCTAATTATTAATATTTTTTGTTATTTGAGTGTGTTTTTTCTTCATATATTATAACTGAGATGTGGTAATTATATATTCATTGTTATTTTTTTAATCACTTTGCCTTTATTTATTTATTTTAAGACTATTAATTAATTATAGCATTTTTAAATTTAATAAAATAACATTTAAAAAAAAGAAGAAAGAAATAAAGGTGGTAAGTCGGATCCTAGAACCAGGACTTTTGAAAGAGTAATATAGTTCAGGAATTAAATTAAGTAATAGTGTATATTAGAAATTATTTAAAGAGAAGTAGTGTAAATAGAGAAAAATTCTTCCGTTGGCTCTTGAAATTTAAAAACTAAACCAACATTACAACCTTACTAATCTTTCCAAGATTTGCTAATTGTTTTCTAATGTTAGTTTTATTACATCATTTCCAAGTTTTATTCTCGTCTTTCTTAATTCGATAATTGTGTGCATTTAATTCATAAAAATGCAGACAATTGAACTCTCTTTTGGTGACGGTTTAAAATGTTACAAGCCGAACGAAGAGTTACTTAGTTGGATACGGCACTTGTTTTGTGTCCAGAACAAAAAAACTAGTCTAGGTTAGTCAATCCACCTGGCCACTTAATATATTCAGCCAAATACTTGAACATTTGAGATTAAGCAATTGCGAACAATGACAGCATCAGCAACTCACTTCTCTGGATTTTCCTAGCAAATGATGAGTTGATCCTCTTATTTCAATTAATGTTTTGCCAAAAATGTCATTGTGTATACACATCATATTCCCCGCAACGTTTATCTTCATTTTTCTTTATTTGATCTTGTTTAGAGGTTTCCTTATTTTGAGGAACTCGCTGACCTACTTTTCGTTGCGAATTGAGCACTTTTTTGCCGCCATATTACTCGTCCCAATACTCTCCTCAAAGTCCTCGCATTAATAACAGTCAGTCCGTTATTAGTAATAACGCTCAGTCTTCGAATAGTTCTTTAATTTTTCCCTGTATTTTGGGTGAGAGGTAGTAAAATTGATAATTGCCTGAAAACAGTTATTGTTTTTCAAACGAGCTTCTACGTTCCGGCATGTCAAAACGGGTTTGGCTTTAACTGGTAGTGATAGACCTCTGTAACCGGTCCAAAAAATTAAGTTGGGTTAAAAATGTTTAATCCTTCCATATGTACAATTTACCAATTCAAATGGGTCAAACGGTGGATTGAGTTAGTCGATCCGTTAGGTTGAATTTTCTTTTTAAGTAAATTAAAGTTTTTAAAATAAATGAGTATTTTATTATTGCTTGATTAATTTCTTTTGTTTAAAATTTTGAATCCATTCTAAAATAGAGACATTGATCTATTGAAAAAGAAATGCATGCAATAACATAGATTATCAATTGAGCATATTGTTACAAACTTAATGATAACGAATTTATTGACTAAAGGTTTACAATCTAAGATATTCATTGGTTATGTTAAAAGGATGAATATTATGAATAAGTTTTTGTTAAGGATATTATGTGATGTGTATTATTTTTTTCTTTTGTTATTGGGTTGGTAGATCAATCCAATTCATCCCTATTTAGGTTTAGTTAGGATTTTCAACCCAATGCAAAAATGAGTCTAATCCAACTCAGTTGATTTTTTTGATAGGTTGAGTTAGATTAGATTGAATTAGATGATTGACATCCTTACTTTTATTTATAACAAGAAAAAATTATTTTTTCTCTTTGTTTTATTTCTTTTGAGTATGAAGGTACACCAATGTATTCAAGGGAATGGAAGAAGTATTCATTTATCAGTATTAACAATTAAAAAAAAAAACGTCTTTCTATCTCTGATTTATATGAAAAATAATATTGTGGTGCTGAATTTAGGTAGGGTAAGTAACTCCAAGAGTTTTTCAGGAAACTCATGAAATTGAGAAATTAGGAAGTGCAAAGTACTCACCGTTTTACTATTGTTATTATAATCAACAAATTAAAGTGAACACACCAGAGTCTCCCAACCCAACTTAATTTTTGTTAATGATCAAATCACTTTCGATTCAATCTTGTGTTGTTCACTTTCTAGGAGAATCCAAAGAATGGGATCATATAAATTTATTTTGTTATATTTTTAAATAAATAAAATGCAACCCTTTTTCTAAATAGATGAGGCCTAATTGGTCAGAGAGAAGAGCTCGACATTCTAAAGATAAAGATCCCCACTTCAATAGAAAATGAACAGACCACGGTCTCCAATCCACTCTAAAGGGTCATATATAGTATTCTCATTTTTTGTTGGATCCATGTGTCCTCACATATATTATTTCCGCACATACATTACTTGAATCATGTTTACCCAAATGTTTCCCTGGCACATCTCCCAAACACATTCCATAATATTATTGTCTATGGTTATTACTAAGATGTTATTGTCTTCCCACACAGGTCCACCAACTCAAGGGATGTATCATGAGTCCCTTTGTTTTAAAAGGGTATTTCTCTCTCCTTGGATTATCCTGCTACATAGTACAACACTCCTTAATTAAGCATAATCTTTATATCTAATCATTAGATTATACACGTTTTCTACCCACCTTATATTACTTAAAAAGAGCGTGCGAGCATATGTGGAAATTAATGAAGTGCCACATAGTAACTGGAGACAAAGTTAAGACATAAATCCCGGAATCTTCGTGTTTATGGCACATATTTGGCATATAATCCGATATTAAGGAACAAGTTGGTGGGGACCATCTAACTCGCATCATAAATATGCATGTTAATCTATTATTTTTAGGATTTGATTTGCTCTTCTAATCAACTTGAAAAAAGTCTAGTTGATTACAAGTGTGTTATTCATACAATAATTTATAGTATAATAATATTGTCAATCTTTATTTTTCTTTATCGTATTATTCATTACATTTCATACTTTTTTTATATCTTTTATATGTAAAATATAGTTTGTTGTGCAAATTGTTGTATGAATAACATTTCTGATCATTCCAAAATCGTGATGAAAAATGAAAAAAAACTCTCTTTCTCGTGTTCAAACAAATTCACGTAGAATTAAATATCAAGCAACATGGGCATATGGTGATCTACCACTCACCTTTATCAACTTTCCTCCCTCTTTTTAAATGGCGACGTTTCGATTTTAGCCACTAAGTGCTGAGAAACTTGGAGAAGAGAAAAGATGCCTAATATTGTACTACTGTGCAATTGTAGTCCCACCAAAAGATAAAAAACTTACAATACGCGACGAATTAACAAAAGTTACAAGAGACATTGAAGTTTAAAAATACGACACTTGGAAGCATGAGAAAAAGCATGACTAGTTTATTAAGATATGATATGTGATATGCCCCGAGTGATGATCATTTTTGGTTTTGTTTAGACGATAATTAAGAGCTTGTCATCACCAAGCAAATGGAATGATGTTACCGCAAAACCCTTTAATGTATAATTATTAATAATTAATAATATTGTGTGTACACCAGAAAGAGATGCTTAGTGGGTATTCTGTTGCATACTTGCAAATCACCCAAGTGGATTGAGAATGGATTCCCTGATTTGATTTTGTAACTAAACCAATGCGTTTAATTTTTTGTTCTCTTCAATAATGATTGCATTCTACTTCGACTAGACAGTGTTCTAAATAATGCATAAATAATAATTAAACACATAAATTAATTAACATATGATTATTTAAATTTAATTAAATGTTTTAAATTGAAGTTCTGGATACACAAATATAAGATTGTCACCATTAAAGAATGTCTCTGATTTATCCCAAAAACAATGTGCAAACAAGCAAATAATATTATTATTATTATAAATATGATGAATCATGCATGGATGTAGGTGTATGATGTGAATATGCATAGGTGCACATGATGACGTGCTACACTATGCTAGGTGTTGTGATTATACATTTATACTATATATTTTTAGGGTACAGTTGTGGAATTTGTTCTTATCCTGCACAAACCCGACCAATGCTTTCCGTTTCAGTGGTCTTGTCTTCTTCTACAATTGCCGATGAATGTAGCAAAAGGGATACATGGACATTATGGGTGTGTTTGGTTGGAAGGATGGTAAATTCATTCTTCAGTTGACTTGACATCCACGCCG
>PYAF01000348.1:1071012-1146436 GCA_007407185.1 Glycine tomentella
TGTATAATGTTAAAATAATAAAATAAATAATATAATCTTTAAATTAAATAAGGGAATAAGAAAATTTAATAAATAAGATAATCAGGAATGGATATTTTAAGTATAAAATGGAATAAAATATATCAAAAATTATAAGTTAGAAACTATCTTTTTTTAAAATACTACTTGGATTAGTGTTTAAAAAACATAAGAAATTACTAAAAGATTGATTCATCGGGTAGTAAAACAAATTTTTCAGTTAGTAAAAAAATAGAAACTAAAAAAATATCTTGACAAACTTAGCCTAACTAGTAGAGAATATTCGTGATTTATTAAAAAATCTTATGACAAAAAAATCCAAAATACCTAAGACTTTGCAAATTATAATTCTCCTCATGCATTCTTATACTTTTAGAATGTATTTTTTTTTTCATCGTTACAAAGATAAATAATCTCATGGCGAGGGTTGTGAGATGCGATGTGATGGTGGCGATGGTGGAAACAGGATGTGGTGGCAATGGTGTCGTGATACAGTTTCGATGGTTTGGAGAGCGAGATAAAGAAGGAGTTTGAAAGGGAATTTGTATGGTTGTGGTGGTGGCAAGATGTGATGTTAGTGGTGTCGCGATAGGTTTTGAGGAGCGAGGGTGAGAGGGAGTTCAAATGGGAAAGGATATTGTTGTTGTTGTGGTGGTGGTGACACAATGTGATGACAATGGTAGTGAAAATCAAATGCAGTGTCTCGATAAGATTTTGAGGGTTCAAGGAGTGAGAGGAAGTTCACAAGGGAATAAGGCGAGAACGAGAATGAAGGAGTTCAAATTTACTAAGAGCAAAATCAATTTTACTTTGATTATTTTTTAACCAATGTAGAATATGAAATTCTACATTGATTTACATTAGAATCGATGTAAAATACTCTACAACGATTATTTTAAATTCAATATCGTATATTTACATTTATTTTAAAATGTCATCCATTTATTATATACCGCGATTTTCATGAGCCGATGTCCAAGATAAATGACCTTTGATGTGTAGTAGTGTGTATCACTCATTCACTCACAAATTACACCACTTCAACAATGAAGAATCCAACAGTATAAAGTAGCCATGAGAAACACAATGTACACATTCACTCTAATTTTAACTTTATTGATCATGTCTTATGATTACTAACTTAGACGTCATCGTTCTTATAAGTAACTACATGTGTACTTCATGCAAAAGTTTCTAGAAGTTCTCAGTCAAGAGTTTAGTTACTCTAGCAAATATTCTATTCCTTTATACCAATGCAAAAATGATAATACAAATAAATAAATAAAAATTTATAAAAAAATTGTTTTAAATATAAAATCACTCTTCTAAGAATAGGTTAACATTGGCTTCCTAGAAGTCTTAAGTGATCATTCCTTCTAACAAAATATCACCCTCTCCTATTCTTTCTTTGCTGCCACGTGCGGAAAGGAGAGATTTTGTTGTTTCAAAATAAAAAACAGCTTATTAATATGTAAGTACATGGATAAGACACTAATATCATGAATTAGGTAAAATATCTCTCGCTTGTCCTTCTATATATAGATAACCACGTAAGAGAATTGGGGGATGGGGTTGAGTTCTATGCTATGGAAACCTAGGTGGATATCTTCTCTCTTTTCATGTCTTCCTTTTCCTCAACTAAAGTGTGACAATCTTTTGAGGTAATTTGCAAATTTTAGAGCTTTGAAGCAAGCTTAGTAGTGTGTGCGATCTTTGAAACTCTTGGCCATTGCAAGAGTTTAGAGATCTCATGCTTTAGGTGACCCTAACATAAAGGCACTACGATTTATTTTGTTGCCTTTATGTTTTTTTTCCTTCGTATTTTAAGAGTGAAAATTGGAGAAAATTCTTTATAGGTATATGAACTATTATTTTACTCTTTTTTTTTCTGTTTATTCTCTTGTTCTTTTTTGCATAATTTGATGAACTAGATTTCTCATGTTTAAGATTAATGAAAGTCCAATTTCATGATTTACGTTAAATTAAAAACAGCTTCTACATGTGAAACAATGAACTTGGTAAGCTAATATCTGTAAATCACGTTATTTTTTCATATTTTTAGAGACATGAGCTTCAGAACACTTCCATAGTTTTTTTTTCTTTGCTTACTCCCCAAAAAAATGATGAAAGAGTGGTTTGGCTCATTGGCTGTGGTACATGGAGAAGAAGAAATTAAAATAATAAAATCTAATATAAAATAATGTAAATTTAAGATAATATGATTGACAATTTGATAAAAAGGCATTTTCAAATCAATTTAATTATTCATGTAGTACTTGGATATTAATGTGGTGGATGCGGGTCATTTTACTTGATGGAGGCTGTAACATCAACTTAATGTTGTCATAGAGTGGGTGGTGAATTGACTTAAACCAAAATGAAAATAGAAAAATTAATAAAGAATTTCATAAATGACAAGACAAAAATAGTAAAAGATAAGAAAAATTAATGTATTCCGTGGCACTCTGCTAGTAGTACCTGCATAATATAGTGGTTGGGAGAGTAATGAGTTGTTTTTAATTTTGGTAGTTAGTTGATGTTTAATTAACAAATACTACGTGTCTTATGAAAAATTAAATAAATGAATTAATTTATGATTAGATAGATAATAAAATAATAAAATAAATAGATAAGACAAGTACAATGGGTAATAAAAATATGTACTCCCCTTTTTTTAGTTAGAGTTGGTGGAGACTTATTCCTAGGTTATGATAAAAAGTTTTCTTTTTTAAACATAGAAATATCTAAATCTACCTAAACAAAGATTATTATATAGAAAAATTATTTTCTAAATTGAATAACTTAATTAGTATGGTTATGAACCACTAAATTTTTAGTAGCTTAATTAGTTACAAAAGTAAATTAACTCGATTGCACCCTCGTTGGACATGGTTGAATACCTGTAATAAAGAGTGAAACATGAGAATAAATGTTGAGATTATCTGTGAATAAACATGAATTTGCATATTAATAATGATGAAACTTAAAAGAATTATGTCGTAATTAATAACCTATGCTAATGTGTTGGATTATATAAGAGGATTGAAATCTTGTTGATAAATTGATAGTTTTATTATGAGGATCAAGATTTCATGTATTGAGAAAGAATTTGCGACAAGTACTTGGTTGATATTAAATGAAAGTCGATAAATGCGAACTTTAATTTAATAGATAATAAAAAATTATTAAGAAGAGTATATTAAAGAATATATTATCATCATTCTTATTTGATTATTAATGTGATGATCCATGCATTCATCCGTATATTGGTATTGAGAGATGATGCACTTGGTATGGAGCTGAACTTTGGGTCATTTAGATGAGTGTGAAATTGAAAGTGGGAGTCTATAAATAAACCTTAGGGATGCGAATTTTCCATGTGACTCTCAATGGTCAACAGTCACTTTTTGTGTTGAGGTGCTATGTTGGACTTGCAAATTAATTATCTTAAGGTGGCATTTTCCATTATCATTGGTGGGTGGAGAGTGTTTTTTTTTTTTTTTATCTATTTATGAAGTGATGAGAAATAAAATTGAAATGACATATGACATGATAAACTGGATAGGAACATAAACTTTTGACGAACTCAATCCATCGTATACGAAGGTTTCCACAGAATATTATTTGAGGGTAGGTCCCGTGCATTTGCATCGACATAATTAAGCAATGAGAATACGAGATATGATGTCTTCATCGATTTATGTTATTTATCTTACTTAATAGTTCGTTTAAATGTTGCTTCTAAAATTTAATTTATAATTTTCATGCATCATTGCATCTCACCTTTAAAATGGTGATCAGAGCAATCACAATCACTATGATGGACATTTCCATGGAAGAGGAGACGTGGAGGGTGGACCCAAAGACCCACGAGCTAGTTTAATGGTTTCTCCCGATATGTCCATCCTTGTGATCCACGTGCAAGGCTAAGGAGACTTTGGGGTCTGCCTTCCTTAATGCATATATTTTTTTTTATACATATATAGAAATATTTATAAAAAAATAACACAAAATATAAAAGATACTATCGGTTTAATGTTCATATTTACAGTATACAAATTTTATATTAAAAATTAGGCTAAATTGGATTTTAGGTTACTCTTCCTATTTTAAAATCAAGATGTTTCGGATATGTTTGGGTGACTATGAATTTTTGATTTTTGATTTCAAATGTAATTTTTAAAATAAAACGTATTTGATAGAAATAGAGTTAAAATAATTTTTAAATCATTTTCAAATTTTTTTTATATTTGTTCGGACTAAAATCTGGAAATATCATGCACCAAGGTGGATATGGTCCAGGTGGGTTCCTAACTTTGCACATCGGATGGTGCACATTGTAAGTATATCAATTATGGAAGAATAACTGAATGTATGAGAGTATGAGGTGGTCTCGGAGTGAATGTTTTTGAGTGTGTATTGGATGAATATGAGAATGATTAAATGTTTAAAGAGAACCTTTATTTATAACGTGGAGTATGAGCCTTGACCTTTGTTTGATAATTAATTTGTTGATAATATAACATATAATAATATGCAATTATATAATTCAAATAAGAAATAATATGTACCTTGTAGATAGACGGTTACTTGTAGATAAATAACAGCTTGTAGAAAATTCCTTGAAGATAATTTGAGATCTGTTAGGAAATAAAATTGTTACACTTATTTGAATAAATAAGCTGTTGAGGGTTGACATCCGTGTTCCTGTAGCATAACTCACACAAAGGGCGGACCAGTGAGTTGCTCCTATAGCAGGGTTGACACAGACATGTGCAACATTAGTGTACAGTGACCTTATATTAATGACCATGTGTAATTTTACTATTTTGTACATTACAACATTCATTTTCAAAATCAAGAAAAAACGATTTTGTGAATTTGATTTTTAATTCATTTTTGAAACACTTTTACACTCATTTTCAAAACCAAGAAAAAAAGATTTTGTGAATTTGATTTTTAGTTTAAAAAAACACATTTTCTTCATTTGATAATGACACTTTTTGTTATCATGGTTACCACGATCACCACTACTATCATTGTTATTGCTACCACCACACCACCATTACCATCGTTGTCACTGTTCTCACCAGCATCACTACCACCATCACCGTCTTCATCGTTATTATCACTACCACCACCACTTGTTGACACCACTATCACCATCGTCATTGTCACCATCGTCGCCACTGACATCACCATCACCACTACCATCATCAATGTTACTGTCACTATCGTTGTCACCACCACCACCATCACCACTACCAACAATACCACCTCTGTCATTGCCACTATAACTACCACTAACGTCACCATAACCACTACCATCGCCACCACTTGTTGTGACGACCACTATGACACCACCGCCATTGTCACCACCATCATCATCAACATTGCCGCCACCACCACCACCACCATTAATATAACCTTTGTCATCACCAACATCGTCGTAACCACCATTACCAACGTTGCAACCACCACCATCGCTACCACCAACATCGTCATTGACATCACCATCACCATCACTAGCAACATTGCTACTATCACCACCATTAGTGACACTATCATCGTCATTATCACTACCACCACTATTACCACCTCTGTCACTACCACCACAACCACCACCAACTTCCCCATAACCTCTACCACCACAACATTGCCACCACTTGTTGTCACCACCAATACAACTATCATCACCATTGTCACCAACATCGCCTCCAACACTACCATCATTAATACCACCTTCATCACCACCACCACCACTAATACCACCTCCATCACCACCACCACTGACGTCGCCACCATTGGTTACCACCACCAACACCGCTACCACACCGTCACATCGTCATTGCCACTACCATTGTCACCGACATCACCATCACCATTAGCGTTGCTACCACCACAACCGTTAGTGTCATCGCGACCATTATTATCACCACCACCACCTCCACCACAACCACTACCACCGTCACTGTCACCCACACCACAACATTGCTACCACCACCATCATCGTCACGACCACCATTATCACGACCACCACTATCACCATCGTCACCATTGCCAATACAAGTACCATTAATATATCTATTGTCATTGTTGATGCTAAAATCATCATCATCACCACTACCGTCACCACCATATAAAAACACTCTTAAACTAATTTTAATACGATATAAAAATTTTAAAATGAGTTTATGTGAAAATAATCATATTTTTAAAATCTAGTTTTAAATTTTTTTGAAACTAAAACTAAAAATTAAGTGTTATTTTTAAAAATTTCGTAACTCAAAACTAAAAATCACCCAAAACGGATCCTGAATCTCCTAGTTTTTATAAATTAACAATTTTAGTCCTTTATGTGATAAAATATTAAACAGTGTGAAAAAACAATCCTACTAAGAATTGAACCTTAGATCTGTTGCACAAAAACAAGATAATGGAACACTAGGTTACACAATTGGTTGAGTTAACAATACAAATAGCTTTTCTTATATATCATTACTACACTAATTATTATTTTTTTCTTCTTATTATATTCTAATTATAAAAATTAATTATGTAAGTTAGTATGTAAATTATTTTATGAAATTTACACAAAATATATCATTTTTTTATTCATCTATAAATTATCAAAAAAGTTTCATATGTAAATTATAAAAAAATAATTGAAGTTTTATTAATTTGTACAATTTAAATAAAAATAATTTACATATAATTTTTTTATGTAATTTGTATCATTACATAAAATGATTTAAACAAATATTTTAATAATATTTTATGTAATTATATTGATTTATATAATTAAAAATAAACATAATTATATATTAAATAAATATTTTTTGTTTTATTTATACATTTTTTAATGATTAACATATCATAATCACACGGAATTATTTGGGGGTAATTTACATAATTTAATTATACAATTTTTATTTACGCATTAATATATATATATAATTTTAATTAATATATAAATTTAATTAAAAAATAATTTATATATCAAATAATTTTTTAATATACAATTTTTTTATATTTTGAATAGTTTACATTTTTAATTTTAATTATACAAATTTATTGCACATATTAATGTTGTTATTTTACTTAGGAAACATGCATGAGTGCCAACATGTAAACTTGATGTCCTTGTAAGCTTATAAGCCACTAGGTTTGCTTGCCTCTTAACTAAACATACCTCTCTAAGTTTGGTACAATAGAAAGGTTGTGTTCACAACTAGTAAGAATAGAATTAAAATCTGAAAATCCTATCCTACCCGATCCCAAATGGTTCTTTATCATCTTATAATCAATTTCGAAGATCACATGGCTAAGGTGCAGTGAATGAATCCACTCAACGCTCTTTTAGAGGGCTACTGCTTCAGCTACTGCAAGCCTGGGGATGCCATGAAGCATATGAGAACGTGCTTTAATGAAAGCGACATTGTCATCACGAAGGCACATATATGCCTACTCCAAAGGAGGTTTGTTCTGTGAAAATCGCAGCATTGAGATTACACTTGGTGTAGCCGTGTGGGGGAGGAGACTAGGAGGTTGCTGCCTGAGTGTGCGATCTTGTATTGGATCCTGGTATTTAGTTCTCATTGATTTCCATTATGCAAAATAGTCCATGGCTAGTTTGAATGCCGCATCTGGCCAAGGCTCCATGTTTTTCCATATCTTTTGGTTTCGCGATTTCCATATGCTCCTTAAGGTAATAGCCATCTTATTGTTATGTGCTTCCGTTTGAGTCTCCAAGAGGTTGAAGGTCAGTTCACAAAAACCTTTTGAGGAAAGCATTAATGGAATTTGTTGAACAATAAATGAGGTTACATGCTCCTTAAAATCTGCATAAACATACTATTGTAATTGAATGAATGGGATGGCCCAGTCTCGTACTAGTACTAGTTGTGTCTAGTAGTACAAGCTTATGATCACTATAAAAATCACTAGGGCTGCTGGCAGTGTAGAAATATGAAAGTTCTCTTTCAATATATTTTTCTTTTCTTTCTTTTTTGTAAATACAAGCTTTAACAAAGTGAAGAAAATCTTTGCTTGCTGCACATGACTGAGGGCATCCGGATTATTTGGATGATGATGATAATAATGATAATAATAATAATATACTTGAGAAATAAAATAATATTAATTCTATATTAGGTTATTTGAAATATGAATATAATAATAAATTTTGTTTCATTTATTTATTTAGAACATTTCATTTAAAGACATGAGATAAAATAGGATAAATTAATTAATATTATTTACTAGTTCTTTATCTTAGATCTATTTTTTAAATAATAAATTCAAAATTTTATTCTATTTTAATACTACTATGAATTATTTAAAAATAATATGATAATTTTATTAACTACCCTTTAATTTTATTTTTTGTTTCAGTCATTGCTACATATAAATTTTTTTGAAGAATAAAAATCAGCTAAAAAAATGACATTTTATATGTTCAATTACATACATGAATATCAACTATAATTTAATAAATAAGAATATAATATTATTATTGTTATTGTTAATTCACCTAAAACTTAAGAAAGCTTTATCTATAAATTTAACAATTTGAGGGGAAAAAACTGCTTATTAAAAGATTCAATAATGATGTTTCTTCACCAGCTCAAAAAAAGAAGAAAAAAAAAGAATGGTGTTTCTTTCCTTAAAAAAAGAAAAAAATAGAATAATGTTTCTTAGTCTTAAAAAACAAAAACAAAAAAACTATGTTTCTTGTATATGATCGAGTGAGATATCATTTTGTGGAGTCTTCACTGTGAACTGAAAATTTGATGATAAACAAACATAATAAACGGAAAAAAAAATAGCAAAATGATAAAAGTTTTATTTATTTATTTATTAGTAAAGTCAAGTACTAAGGTGTATAAATAATGTAGCTAACTTTTATTCGATTTAAGATTTTTCATATCAAGTTTTGTCTTTGGAGAGAACAAAATTAAAATAAAACTTATCATTATTTATATAAGATTTGTCCTTTAAGCTTTATATAATGCAGTAATTCCATATACAATTAGTTATCAACATCTAATGAAGAAAATCATGATCTATACTCCACTCAAAAACTAAGTACTCAACGATCAGAATTCAGAACTGAAACAAAAAAGAAAAACAATGAAAGTAACGCGAGAGTTGGAGCGCACCAGTTTAAGTTTCACCACGCCATTTTCGTAGCACACCAGTTTTTAACAGGTGAGTAGTCGTCAGTCTCATCGATTTGTGTCCATATTTTACAGTTTTATTTACTATTGCTCGGAGAACATGCATGATTGGTCACAATAACGCGAAGGTGTAGTTCTAGTAATTGCATGCAGTTATTGCTACAGTTAAAGAACATTTATTAATAAAATACTACTCTTAAGTAAGTTTGCTAATCATGATTGTTTTAAAACCAATAATTAAACAATAAAACTCTCATTGGTAATGATAAATACAGTAAGAAAGTGATATTTATAAATAATTGTTTTATTTATTTATTTCACAGTGAGCATGTGAAGCACCGTTGCTGGCCAAATTTGAATGAAGAAAATACTAGTAACCAGTAAAAATGGGAAATGGCGTGATGGATAATATGACACTATCCCTATCTCACATGAAATGTGCATGTGCATCCCATCCCACATGATAACTGTGGATGTGCATCATGGGACCGAACCCAAAGAGGGGAATTGAAGAGTGTAAAGGTAATGATTACGAATGGGGGAGATGATGGGAATAGAAGCCTTTTTATTATTTTTAAATTTTAAATAAAAAATGTAAAATGATTAAATTGAAATAAGAGGAAAACAAAAAGACTACACAGTACTGCGCAGCCACAGCCGCCATTTCCTCTTTCCTTTCTCCTACTTTTTCTGCTCTTTATTGCTTTTGTTTAAATTCATTTATTTCCTTTTATTATCACCAAACTTTAGCCAAAAAAAAAAAAAAAAAAACAGTGCCGTGGAGAGAGAAAGCCAAATAAAGGAAAGGGTAGTAGATAAAGACATATTCTTAAATTTATTATTTAAAAATAAACCAAGGAATTAATTGAAATTAGAGGAAGTGGTGCGGATTCTGAATAGAAGAGAGAGAGAGAGAGTGTGTATGATTAAAAAAAACGGCAAAAGAAAAAGCTGAAAAGATCGATCAGGTATTTAAAGCTCCATTAGAGAGGATTTGGATTTGTGCATATCAAGCAAGCAAGCCATGAGACGATGAACGCATCATATTCATAGGCATTACTCATTACTCATTAGGCTCTATCTATATCCGTTTGTTCCTTCCTTTTTTTCCCTCTCTTTATTACGATTTTTTTTCCTAATTGGTGCGCTAGCGACAGTGATCACGTTAATTATGAGAGTTACTCTACTTAATGTAACATTCATTGTAGCCTCTGGTTTTGTGGAAGGCTTTCCCAAGTTTTAAGCTTAGGTTACATACTAGTACATGCGGCATAGGCATCGTTTAATCGCTCTCTCTCTCGAAAAAGCTGCAATTTTTGCTCACTCTGATAAGCTTTATCTTCCCCGGTCCCCTCTATATAAAGGAAAGCTTCACCCTATTCTATTCCCTCACACACACTACTCTCTCCTAATCCCTTATTCTTCCATCGATTTTGCTATTGTTGTTGTGATTATGGGAGAGTCTGAGTTTGTTCCTTCGGTGGTTGTGAGTGTGAGAGAGTTTGATCCAAATAAAGACATAGAGAAAGTGGAAGCCGTTGAAAGAATATGTGAGGTTGGACCCAGTGGAAAGCTTTCCCTCTTCACCGACCTCCATGGTGACCCGATTTGCAGGGTCCGCAACTCACCTACTTTCCTCATGCTGGTATAAATTTTATTATATATATTCAACTAATCATCAACGTCTTTTCTTTCTTTTCTCTTCTTCTTCTTTCTTTCTTTCTTTCTATCATCACCACCAGTATACACCAACAGTCTTTCTCACCAACTTTTTAACTCACAACTAAATCAAGCAACTAGCAATCATAGTTTTTTTTTATTATTATATAAATATAACAATTCTCATTCTTAACTTGTCCTTTTCAGATAGCCGAAATTGGCCAAGAGACAGTAGGAATGATAAGAGGTTGCATCAAAACCGTTACTTGCGGAAAAAAGCTCCACAGGCAAGGAAAAAACAACACCGAGCCAAAACAAGTCCCTATTTACACCAAACTAGCCTACATATTAGGCCTTCGTGTTTCTCCACATCACAGGTACCTTTCTTTTTTCTTTTTTGTTTTTTTCACTCATTTACTCTGGAGAGTGTGAGTTTTGATTCGGTGTGCGCGCGTGCAGGAGAATGGGAACAGGGATGAAGCTTGTGAAGAGAATGGAGGAATGGTTCAGGGATAACGGGGCAGAGTATGCATACATGGCTACGGAGAAGGACAACGTTGCATCGGTTAAGTTGTTCACCGACAAATGTGGGTACTCAAAGTTTCGTACCCCGTGCATTCTTGCGAATCCCGTTTTCGCGCATCGTGCGAGAATCTCTAACAAAGTGACCATCATTGAACTCTCTCCGAACGATGCTGAAATACTCTACCGCAGCAAGTTTGCCACAACGGAGTTCTTCCCGCGCGACGTAGACTCCGTCCTCCGCAATAAGCTCTCCTTAGGCACTTTTCTTGCCGTCCCGAAAGGCTCGTACCGGGCTGACACGTGGCCCGGCTCAACCCGTTTTCTCGAGGGCCCACCACCCAGTTCTTGGGCCCTAACCAGTGTGTGGAACTGCAAGGACGTGTTCACCCTCGAAGTAAAAGGTGCTTCGCGCGTGAAGAAGACGCTCGCCAAGACCACTCGCGTCCTCGATCGCGCCTTTCCCTGGCTGCGCTTGCCCTCCGTTCCTAACTTCTTTGAGCCCTTCGGGTTTCATTTTTTGTATGGGCTTGGAGGAGAGGGCCCGCAAGCCCAGAAGATGATCCGGGCTTTGTGCGGGTTTGCCCATAACCTCGCCAGGGATCGCGGCTGCGAGGTCGTGGCCACGGAAGTTTCAAACCAAGAACCCTTACGGTGCGCTATCCCGCACTGGAAAATGCTCTCATGCGAAGAAGATCTGTGGTGCATTAAGAGATTAGGAGAAGATTACAGTGATGGCTCTCTTGGTGATTGGACTAAATCGCCTCCAGGATTCTCAATTTTTGTTGATCCAAGAGAAGTTTAATTTTAGTTAACATCTAATTAGGAAAGTAGTAATTAGAAAAAGGAAAAAAATTTGTAGTTTTATAATTTTGTAAAGAAAGAAGGAATATGAATATCCTATATTTTCTATTTTTTAGAATTTTGTAAATAGAAAAATGAATTTGACTTTCTAGATCCCTTTTTCTTGCAGAACAAATTAACCCTTTTGTTTTCTGGTGTTAATATTTTGTCTATAATAATTTTGGATTTGGACATGCGAATGCAGCGATATGTTGTTCCGGTAGAAAGAAGATGCGAGTGAATATTGAAATTTGAGTGAGAATGAGATAGATATTGATGCGTGGTGAGGTCATGTGTGAATCCGAATATACGTTTGGGATTGTGCATGTCGTGGAAGCTTTTCTTAAAGGAGAGAACCCAATTTACCTTGGTTAGACTATGTCCTTGATAATAATATGCCAAGGGTGGGGACCTTAAACTTTGTTTTATTGGGTTCCTAGTATCTTTCTTATTGGGGGTAGTGGGAATCAAATGGTGCCCATTAAGTGCGAGTCTAAGGCTCCTAATATAGGCAATTACCCTTTTTTCACGCTATCTATCTTAATATACACACACATACCCATCGGGGGAAGACATTAGTTGGAGATATAGATTCATCATGAGACATACACTTCTCTCTTTCATGTACGTATGAAAGTTCCAGACTTCCAGGTGCGTCATCAGTGATTCATTTTTATTATGAGTACTATTTAAGGAATTCAATGATAATTTCCACTAGCTTCTTCTTCTTTTCTCTGCGTTATTTACTCAAATTAACACGGGGTTTTATATGATAATCTTGACTGGACTGGAGTTACAATAAACTCCGTCAGCACTCAACATGGAAAACTCACTATATACTTACTTCATAAAAAACTTCTCAAAACAACACTACCAAAGTATTTGGTTTTGCTTACTATATTGTTTGAATCAAGGGTTTTAAATCATGGTTTAAGAGGTGTTAAACAATTCTCAGTATTAAAAAAAAAAGGTGTTAAACAAAAACATATGAACTTTTAATAATGCTGCAAATATTTGTATTATATGCTAAGGAAACTAAAACAGGCCCATATACTAAAAGGCTAACAGAAACTTTAGGATATCCATCCTATTCTTATAAAGGAAACTTTTTTTTTCACGTTATATTTGATTTTATAAAATAAATATTAACTATATTCCACCAAAAAAATATTAAAAAATATGGAATATAATGATTCTTTTAAAACAACCATCAACAATTAAAAATGTATTCGAAAAAAAAAACATTTGAAAATGTTGTCAACTAAAAATTACCACGAGTCGAGGCTAAGTGAATTCATTGAGCTATTTTTGACACCTGCCTTTATTTTCATTGAAAATAATAGAGATTCAATACCAATTAATACTCAAGATAAAGATAATTTTTCATTAATCACATGATTAATACTTTATTAAAGATAATTTTTCATTAATCACATGATTAATACTTTATTTTGTTGTATTCTCTTAAAATGTATGATGTGGCTGCGCCTGCTCATTCACCAAGGGCAAGTTTTATTTTTTGGGCGAAAGGAGCCAAAAGCCCCCCAAAAAACAAATTAATTACCTCCGGAAAACATTACACCTGAAGTATCTGCTAAAAGCAACAAGGAAATAAAATTTGGCGGAAAGTTAAAAACATGATTAACAACATTAAGTCTCAACAGAGTTTATTTATTTATTTTTGGTTCACTATTTCATCTGTGCTTCATTTTTAGTTAAATTGATGTTTAACCTATGTAAGTTTAAATACCATCAGGTTTGACTGTATCACAAAAAAGGGGGGGAAAAGGTACGAGATAATGTGTTGGTTTTCTTAAGTTGACCTTTATAATGATCACTCCCTCGCAATTTGATTCCGTTTCCTTTTGTGGTTGTAGTTTGGGACTTTAGCAAATGCACGTTTTGGGATAGTGAAATAAAGAAAACAAGCCATAGTTCAATAATATGAGGGAAGCTGGATTTTCTTGGGTCTGCACTTGCCATTTTGTTACTGGAGAGTGTACATGTATATTTTTTCTATACAAGCTAGTGTACGTGTATATTTTTGAAAGAGTTTTATAACTTGAACATAAAACAAGTTAAGGCTGTAAATAATTTTTTTATATTTCATTTGTTGTTTTTTTTTTTTTTATCCTTTTTGTATATTCATATATATCTCAAAATCAAAGAAGACAACTTTTTGTCGTCTGACTTGTTCACAAATCATTTTCCTATTTGGAAACGTGTTATCTATTTAAATGTCATATGTGGGTAAAAGGTGATAATTATTGTAAATGATTTTTAAATCATATATTAGCATAATTTTTACAAAATATTTTTGTAACACAGACTAAGAGACAATATTTTGTTTGCATTTCTTTTCGTTAAATAAATTGAAGGGTATTGTAATTATTGCATAGATATAATATGATTAGTTGATACTCTCTTTATATCTTTATATTTATAAGATTTAATTATCTAATTAATCAAATTAAGAAAAACAGTTAACTTAATTGATAATAATAAATTTATCCTAAATTTTTATTTTTATTTTCTTCTAAATTACCCTTTTCATGAATACTCCTTTCTCACTTCTCTCTATTCTAATTGTTTGCTAGTACATGATATTTTATTTTAAAAAAAATAATCCAATAAATATTATAGATTGAATCTTATAAAAAAAATAAGTACTAACTCCTCCTCGTTTCTTTTCATCATGTTTAAGGTTATTGCACATTGCACATGAATTAAGAAATATTTAATGTTACTAAAATGTCTTTATTTAATACTTTGCCTTTGATACCTACTTCCTTCGGATTTAAATATTACCAAAAAAAATTTCACGCTGACTAAGAAAAATGACTAACAGCATTTAATTGCAATAATCTCAATTAAAAAATAAGTTACTTTCTCTAGTCTCGATTATAAGCAAAAAAAGACATATTTCATATTTATTAAAAAATTAGATAACTTCATTGAAATGTGTCATTTCTAATTAAAAAATAATCATTTTTCTTAAATTATTCTTCATTGAAACTTAATATCAAACATAAAAAAGTCTTTGGCCTTATTAAATGAAAGCTATTTTGGAAATAATTTTATTAAATAAGATATAGGTAATTGAAATTTGTTTATATATATTTGAGAAAAAAATAAATAATTTTTATTGTTTATATTTGAGACTGTATGAAGTATTTTTCTAAGTTGTCATTCTTTGGAATTTGGTATAAAAAAGTTGTTGAAATTAAAATTCTTATTAAATGAAGGATATTTTAGAGATAAACTCATTAAATGAAATAAAAACATTTGAATTATGAGTGAGGCTATGTGGAAAGGAAAGTTCAAAATCTTTTAAACTAGATAATAAATGTCATACACTTGTGTTTTTTTTTTTTAATTATTATTATTGAAATGGAGGTAAGGTAAAGTAGTACAAAGATGTTGAATGACTTGATTTACAGGGTAACATAGCCTAAAATGCCACAATTCAAAGAAAAAAGTATCATTTGGTGTATTCACATTATTTACAGAAAAATGAGAAGCATTAAATGGATTTCCTAGCTCATTGAGATAATACGATTGTTCATGCATTGATAATTAACAGTTGTTAATTATTAATTGATGGACAAAAATTAGATTGAGACTAGATTTTGGTATGAACGAAACATTAAAAGGCAAAAATTGGTATCAAAATGAATCATGGCTGAGAAATTTAATCAGCATAAGTGAACCATTGGTAAGCTTGACATATATGGGATTGATAAGATAAATGACTAAAGATTTAGTGTAACAAACATGATTTGTGATCCTCGTATCTACAATTCACATATACTGAAAATGACTTTAAATTTAGTGAATTGTTATATACGTTTAGATGGTTGATGCGTTGATGACTCACCAACAAAAGAACTAACTTGGATTATACTGTGCTGGGAAGTGTTTTAGGACTGCTGTAATAAGTGCAAAAGATTTGTTGTAATGCTCAGGATTGAATTGTTGAATTGTGTTTTGTATTTTGTTTATCTGTAAGCATCAAGACACCTCTACCATGTGTCTGTCAATTTGAATCACCATTAGTAGTTGCATAAGTAACTAGTGATTGTTTCTTGATTTATAGCCTAGAGTAGAGGAAAACCATGCTTGAAATAACATTGGTGCTTTATGTGATTTTCTGAATGGCAGTAAGTGTATTGTTTCCCAGTATTCAACTTTCTAGTTTGGGCATATCTCTATCTATTTATCTCCCATTATTATGGTCACTACCTCTACCTTATGGCTTATATATATTTTGTGTCTCTCTCGCATTGAATAAGGCTTTAAATTCTCCAACAATACCTCCGAAGGTTTGGAGCTTGGTTTACAGGTCTGGAGGTTGCACCAAGGGATACTCAGGAATTGCTTTTAGCATATGCTTTGCTTCTGCCTTTTCCGAGATTGTAATTTGTTCCTTCTTTTTTCTGTTTGTTCTCTTTTCCATTAGAAAAAAAAAAAAAAAAAAACTCCAACAATACCTCCGGTGGGTTGACTACATTGATGGAAGCCAAGGGATCCATAAATACTATATATGTCTTAATATTACTAAAAATGTCTTCTAAACCTTTCAAAAAAACACATCACATACTCTAAATGTTTATGTTATTGATTCTTTATCAAGTCACAACAGCACTTATAAGGAATCTAGTTCTTCTTAAATTGTCTTCACGGCTCAAAGCCATGAAGCTAGGGTTGTTGGAACTATTCATTAGGGTTTATCTTTTATGTAGATAATATGGACTTGAAGGAATTTATGATTGATCAATATATATATATATATATATATATATATATATATATATAGTCCCTTGTGCTTAATTGTATTGAACTAATAGATTCTAAATCCTCAATATTCAAGATTAAAGAATAATAAGAATCAGAACTACAAGAAGCAAATGAGGGGAAAAAAGAGGCAATAATTGAAGAAATAAGGAAGAAAATCACAAAGAATTAAGGGGAGAAAGTATAGCAAGAAATTAAAAGATCTCGCTCTAATACCATATATGATTTAGAAACAACATTACAATTTGAAAGAAAGAAATTTATGGTTGAACAAACTAAATACATTTATTTAAAAAAAAAAAAAACTTAATACATAGATCATGTATATATAAGTGTCTCAAGAGTACACCACCTGTATTAAGTTGTTGGTGTAACTAATTAATAGAAAAGAAACTAATTAATTCTTAACTAACAAAAAAATTGTTATTCATTTTCCAATATCTTCATTGATCTAAAATAAAATTTAGTCTTCACTTATTAACTAAACACTTTAGTGTTTGGGTTTGAATTTCTCTTCTGAAGTCAGTGAATAAACAATGTAGACTTGTATAAAGTAAAATAATATAAACTATTAAATTTGTAAAACATACTATGGCAAAATCCTTAGCTATGTAAATAATTTTACTAAACCATTTTTTATATGTTTTACTTTTTCCCCCATTCATATTTGGTTGGGTTAGGATGTTAGCTGTAATTGTACCTTGAAAGTACTTTGAAAGATGAGGCAGAAAGATAAGCACTTAAAAGAAAAATAGAATTTTGTTTAGATTTATGTTAATAATTATCAACTGACATTCATCATGAGATAGGAAACAGGGTGGGCTAGTTGGAGCATCAAATAAATGTGAATCCATGTGGCACTATTCTTGATTTCACATTTTATCATCATTTGGGGGGTTCATTTCTTTTTCCATGTTTTTCATAAATGATTTTTTAATTAAAATTATAGTAGAATTTATATAGAAAATTACAATAAAAATATACTAATAGTCTTTTTATATGTTTTTTAATTCTTTAATAAATATATAAAATACACTTGTTGAAATTATGATTATAAAATGTGTTAATTTAAATAAATTTATTAAAAAATATAAAAAAATATAAATCAAAGTTTTTTATAAATAATTAAAATTAACTTACATACCTTAATTTTTTTATAATAAACAAATCTTCATTTAACTTCTTTATACATAAGAACTTATAAACCTCCACATTTTTACCTCAGAATGTTTTTTTTTTATATAGTATGGTTGTTTTTTATGCCAATAATAATACGGTTTTATAATTTAACAACTCCCATAAAATAAAACCTAATCCAAAGTGGGCATGTAAGAAATATAGGTGGGAATGAGTAATGTTGGGTATTATTGTAGTTGTACCTATATCCAATCACTCTTTATACATAAACGCGTATAATTTATGTATTGATATCCTTATCTGTCAAGTTTTAATCTTTTGATATAAATATCTATTATGTGATATAAGTGTAGGATATGTAATTTTATGTATTATTTTTATTTCTTTATTATATTAATATTTATCCTTACAATTTATATATTGATTGTTATTCATTTTAATCATATGATGTGAATAATTTTTAAATAATTAATTGTAATAATATAATTTAGATGATGGTAATAATAATATTATTGTATTTCAAAAAAATTGTTTTTATTATTATTATTATTATTATTACAAAACATCTACTTATGCCCGAAGCAGTGAAGGAAGGGCCCATTAATATAATCGATTAAGGGCAGCATATGCCACTTATTTTTGCGCAAGTCATCCAATCAAACAGACTGTAATTTAATTATAAAACTCTACGAAGAAGGAAAGGGATTCCCAATAAGTTCGTCCAGTAAGTTTGAAATGTTTTTAATTATAAAACTGTCACTTTAATTTATTTTTATGTTATTTCTTATTTTTAAAGGTTTGTTTAGCATTAGTAAAACTATTTTTTCTAAATAAATAGGTTCTATTTATCATAGGATATAAATAAAGGAAATAAAAAATGATGTAAATATTGATCGAATTTGATTCCAGGCTGTATATATGAGAAGATATTTTATTTGGACACAGTTTTAAATTATTATTTGCAATCGCAATTTCACTTGTAACATTAATTGCAGTCACAATTATCTACCATTTTCTAGCAATATTAACTGCAATCACAATCGTAATTTAAAATGATTAGCCCAAGGCAGTCTTAAATTATGATTAAGGAATCATCTTAGATTATTTTATCAAGGATCCATGATTCGCATTAAAAAAAGAGAGAGAAAAGATTGAATGTTGATTGTAATTATCATTTTCCGAAGTAAAGAAAAGCTAATTGCTGAGTGCTTGCCGTGAGTGTTTTTCTTCATTTTACCCCATGTAAAGTTGAATTGTGACTGGTTTGTTTTAAGGACAAGGACAAAATAGCAAGTTAAAGTCAAATTTGGCTGGCATTAATTTTGTTTTCTCTTTAGTTCATTTTCACGTATACAGTTAATAAGTGGGATCATATATCAGTTATAGCACGCTTTTAATTTGGAGGACAAACATCTCTTTTCTCTAGCTACATTAAGGTATGATTAGATTAATGTGATGACCATAGCTTCCGAGAAGTTAGTGTGACAATCACCTTCTATTAAAATTATCCTTAAGAGCTCCACCTGTTGTAATTAAACGGGGATGCAAATCATTTTTGATTGACATAAGAATCAAAGGAATGTAGTGAGGAAAAAGCTTACCACATTGACTATATTGTTTATTTGTAGTCACCACACCCCTCAACCAAACAAACGCTTGGAGCCCAGCAAAAGTTGTTTCATTATTATTATTTTATGAAAAGTAATATAAAATGTTAACAGAAAGAAAGCTAGAGTATGAAATGATTCGGGCTTGGCTAACTAAAGAAAAATAAAAGCCTAACCTATTAGGTCTCAAATGATCTGCATGTGGTGTGTTTAATGTTTACCCGACTCCCTTAATAGGTCAAGCCTTATCTAATGCAGAAAGTGTCAAATTTTGTTGTAGAGCATTGAAAGCCCATGTTCATTCCAGAGGGATTTTTCTTTCTTTTTTGGGTCTGGTCTTATCAGGTTTCTTATACATTTGACCTCGTTGGAGTACTTTAGTCTAGTCAATTAAGTTATGCCTTTGTAGTATTTTTCTTTTAGACTTTTACTGTTTGAAGTTATTGAACCACTTGGAATTCTTTCTCTTGAGGTACCTTTCACTATTGTTATGCACAGGTTTTTGTTCTTCCTCCTTTTAGGCACTGGTGTACAGCAGTTTGGATAATTCCAACGAATTCACCTGTCTGACTTAAAACCAATTAATTTGATTTAGTTTTCTCTCTCTTATTTGGATGAAACTCAAACCAAATCCATCAAACTTTAGTTTCATTGATTAACGGGTTTTAACTTTTAAATATGTGCACTTATTATCCAACCCGATAACATATTTCTTTTTTAAAATAATTTTGGTTGATCAATAACCATATGCTTCCTCCCCGAATGCCTCTCCTACATCTTCCACCACTTGGCCATGGACCTCAACAAAATTGGTGGGAGAGGGCTGCGGAATCGGGTGTGTGCTGGCCTATAATAACCATTTAATCTAACCACTAACAATTATTGTCCAAAATGGACCACATATCTGTTAATAAGAGGGGATTCCATCGGACAGAACAATAACAACAGATAAAGGAAATTGAAAGCGATAAATGGACACAAATATTTTACGTGGGAAAACCCTGAGGTAAAAAACCCACGGACAAGAGTAGAAAAATTTCACTATGGGAACTCCAACACTACAACCTCCCTTTTATCACAAGGAGAGAACAATTTTATCTCTCTCTTGAACTAGGGAATACTCCTCACAAAATTATACTCAAGAATAATATTATAACAAATAATATTATAAGAGAAGAGAAGAAGATTTTGGTGTGTGTAAAATGGGTGGAGGGGGTATGCTTTTATAGCCCCCCACCCTTGGTTCCTTGGAGTAACCCACCGATGTGGGACTCCTGAACCAACAATATCAAAGTAGTTCACCGGAGCAATGGCCCTTTAGAAATATATAAACCAAAGTTCGAAAATGCATCTACCAATGTATTTGTTTCACTGAGAACATGTTTTAAGTTTGCATTGATGAAGATTCAAACCAATACGCCCAACCTCATTCACCAAATCAACACGAGGATGAGTATTAGGACACCCTTTTGACTGCATAGATAGACTAAATTAAATACATAAATGAAATTATTAATAACTAATAATAATAGCAATAATAGTGGAGGAAACTATTCAATTTACCTCAATCCAATCCATAACCACACCTTTTCAAACCATTTTAATTCCAATTTATTGGAACGGAAGTTTTGTCCAATCTGTTTTGTATAGTATTATATATATTTGGATTTGGAGTCGGTATTTAGATAGAGTCTCAAATCTAGAAAAATTTGAAAACCGCTTCTCCCATAAAGGCACATATATATGTACAAATCCAAAGACCGTTTCTCCCATACAGGCACAAAATAAATACTTATCTTATATAACTCAAGATAAAATAAACAAGTATAAATTATATTATAATTAAAATTTATCATATATAAATATTTTTTGAGCATATAAATTATATTTTAGATTTATGATAAATAATTTATATTAATATACAATATTTTTTTGTATGGATATATGTATTTTTCACCATAAATAATCTTGTTCAAACCGATTAAAATTATTATGGATGACAAAATCCTTTATTGTAATTTTTTAATAAAAGAAAAAGAAATATAATATTTTGTTTGAAACCAGTTTAAAAACCATATTTTTTTATTTGAAACTGGTTTTGAAAAAAAATAGTTTCAAAACCAATTTTAAACTGGTTTCAAAAAATCCAAGCTGTTTTTTTTTATAGAAAATATGGATTGAATTTAAATTCAATCAATTTATGTGGATTTGGATTGGTTTTTAACAATCAAATCCATGTCCACCCTTAAAAGTTATTATTCTGCACAAGATGATATTGATCATTTAGTATCATAGATTTCTAGCTATCCAGCTTTTGGGTTTGCATAAGTATCTTTTAATATGTAAATCATTGAGCTAATACTCTAGTCAAATAGTATTTCATATCTTTAACACATTGAATATCTTTTTCCTGTTTAATGATTTTTTCAAAGTCAAATTATCTTTTAAGAACTTTGACTAAAAATAAGTGAAATTCTCTCAAAATCTCAATAGTTTTGGAAGAGATGCTTAAGGTGATTTCATTACTCAGACTCCGATCAAAATTGGAAGAAAATCTTTTTTTTCTTTTGCTTTCCTTTTCAAACTTGATAGATAGATTTGGTAAATTAACAAGATTGGACCATGACACACATCACAAAAACAAACACCCACCCTTCACTTCACCTATATTTAATCATACTTTTAAACTCAACAGCACACACTTTGATTTCTATAGATGCTATTTTATTTTTCCTTTCTTTTGAGTCTTTCCCTTCTTTTAAAGCTTTCCATGTAGTTCAAATATGTGTTGATCAAAACCAAATGACACCATCACTAATGCCGCACCATTTTTCCACTGATGCCTACATATCTAGAAACTCATTAGGAGTTAACATTTGCTTTATTCATTTTCTTTCAAGATACTCGTTCATTTTGTTGTTAAAAAATATCTAACATTAGTTCATTTCTAGGGTTTTGTGCTGGATTATTTTTCCGGTAATGGTCCAACACCCAATGTTTTCCTAATACCGATATCGATCAATGCTGACGAAGCGTTCCAACGAGAGTTGCAAAAAGAGCAAATGCAACAGGAAATGGAGAAGGATTATAAGGAGAAAGATATTTGTGGATGAGATGACATTGGCAGGACGATGAGAGTTGGAGGAAGAAGTTAGGAGAGAAATTGCATTGGATATTCGGTCAGGAATCTCGTTTCGCAAACAAGTTCATATGTCCTCCAATCGAAGACTAAACAATCGGGTGGATAAATAGTACCCCAAGTTGATACCAAACAACCTTTTAAGCTGACTAACAACCATAATAACATGTTGACACTTGTTAGTATTCTTGCATTGTTTGTTTGGTTGACCACTACTCAACGATACATTTTCTTCATAATACACTTGTATTATTGTAACTTTATTGCCAATGTAACCATGTTGGGCGATCATAATATGTTTGTTAATCCCATTGTAGGATAAGCCAGATGTTGGTCTTTACGTTGCAAAGCGCAAAGCAGTGACACCTCCCACAGTTGATGATAGTGACAATTATTTTCTCAATTTGTCGAAGAAGTTCAAGCAAGAATGGAGTTGTGCATCATATCAAATTACTATTATAAGTGAAAAAAGATTGAACTATCACATTCAAGGCACAAAACACAAGTTTAAAGAAGCCTCTGTTATATGTTAAGAAATTAATGAATTTATGTTTTTTTTAGATAATGAATTTATATTTATATTTCTAATTATACAAAGATGACCAAAATATTTTTATTTATTTAACTTTAGACAAAACTTCACAAGATTAACAGTATGTTTGGATGAAATATTTTAAAATTTCAGGAATTTGAAATAAAGAGAAATTGAAATAGATCAATTAAAATTCTTAGATTTTTAAAATTCTTTGTTTAGATAAACCAATTTAAATTCTTTTAATTTGAAATTTCTTGTTTGGATAAAACAATTTAAATTTCTTATATTTTCAATTCTTTGGATCCAATTATATTTTAAGAATATATATGATCATATAAATAAAAATTATTATTTTTATAATAATTTCCTTAAAAATCTATATATATTCTTGGCCAATTATATCTTAAAAATAAAAATTTAGAACTAAAGCATAAAAAAATATAATCAAACAACACACATACATGATAAATATTAAAAAACAATGTTTTGCAAAACGCTTTCAGCAAAATATGATAAAAGTGGTCCTAATTCGATCAAAGAAAATGAATGAAAATATGTCAAAATACAAATTAATTTAATTGTTCATTAATCAGTTCCATCAAACTTGCAACATGTTATATGAACATCTCAAATATTTATTATCATTCCCTTTTATATATATATATATATATATATATATTATTGAACTCCAAAAGAAAATACATAGACATGAAATTAATAATAAAGAATGCTATAAGGTAAAATAGTTAAGTCTAGTGACATAATGAAGTGAAAGAATGTACAAGAATCATCTCCTATTTTCTCTTGTGGAAACGAAAAATGAGCAGAAAAAAAATCATATTTTGTTAACAAAATGTCAAGAGATGTTGCTGCTGCATACTTTTCTTCTTCACATGCCATCTTTGGAAGGAAGATCATTGCATGTTTGAGTGAGTATTAAGTTTCCTTCTCGCTCATTCGACGCGATAAGCATCAACTCAACTTCGCGCATCGATGACCTCTTGGTAGGAGACACACTTGTGCAGAGTAAAGCAAGCTTCAAAACAGTGAGCATGTGATTCGCAGTGGTTTGGTGTTCAAGATCAATGTGACTGTCAAGCATCTCTTGTGTTGTGTCAATGTGTTGTTGTGCTGCCGGATACGGTTTCTCACCCATGTGACAAGATCACCTCCTTGCTCTAGTGGTTGAACTGGTGTTCTTCCAGTTAGCAATTCCAAGAGCACCACACCATAGTTGTAAATGTCACACTTTTCTGTGACCTTCATGGTATATGCATATTCTGCCATACAGGATAAAATGGTTCACCAAACAGTATTTGATAACTTATGAAGGTATTGGATCAATTGAAAAACAAAAACAGAAAAGGAGACACTAAGATGCACAATTTGTTATAATATAATTGTATGCCAAATGACATAAATAAAATCCATGTGGTATTAGATTCTTTTTATAAAATATAATTGTATGCAAAACGCTTGCATAAAAGTTATAAATTTTATATTTTATAAGCTTATTATATCATTAAAAATATAATCTATATATACGCATGTATGTGCAAAACTCTAATACCATATAAGTAAACACGACAAAGCTCATGAAAAAAGAGAGAAATGATGCATACTTATTTTTAACCAGATAATGCTTAACTAGGCTTTTATAAATGATGCATACTTACTAATTACTTCAATATAGTCAAATATGATACTTTGAAAAGGATGAACAAAGCCTCCTACCAAAAGTCATTTTTAATATTTGAGGTCAATTACCTGGATTTGCTGGGTCGAAATCTCAGGTGATTTTAAAATTTATAATTTTGTTTTCATAATGTTATGCAGCTTACATATATAAACTAGCAAAGAAAGAAAATAATAATTAAGATTTCTTAAAATTTGACTCTTCCAAAATTACCTTTGTTCAATTTTATGGGAGAAATAGTCAAAATAACATGGATGTGACATTGATATAGGATTTTAATACTTTATATAGGTGGTACCGGCTGCATAGCATGTAGTAATATAACTCACTTCTAGTTTATCCAAATACTGAAGATATTTGATTAAAAATGAATTTTAAAGAAACTAAGAATAACAAGCTGTCTTTTGTATGGAATGCTCTTATTTTTTTCTGTATTGAATGCTCCTAGAGTGTGTAAACTGTTTTGTACTTCTTTCCAGTATTGAGTTTATGATATGCATCTGAAACATTTAAAAAATAATGATTCCCCTTTCGATTTGAAATATGGGTTTGGATTTGAAATTCAATCCATTTGAAATATGGATTTGATTTAATTGGATCTGAATTTAAAATACAATCTATTTAAATGTATGTTGATTGGAAAATCCAATCCATGTCCAAGTCTACCTACAAATTGTTTTTCAGTGAATGACGATTACAGTTGAAAACTATAAAATTAATAGAATCATTAAATTAGTTGCGAAATCCATTAAAATTTGTGATTTTTGATAAATTTCAGTCAATCATAAAAAATGTATTCAAAAAAGTGTGTTAAAAAGTATCTTGTTAGCATTTCTCTTGCAGATTAAGGCATAGTTTACAAGGTAATAGAGAAGATTTACCAAGACTTTAACGTAGACCACTAGCTACAAATTGAATGAAGGGTCCAAATCCATAGGCAATAAAATGTTTGCAGATGAACGTCTATTTGATACCAAGCACAAGCGTCCACATTCAAGACAATGGTAAATGATTTTCAGTTGTAACACCTAAACTAATGATTTTAAATTCTCTGATCTCACAATCTCTCATACAAGATATCTTATCTAAGATATTTGGAATATTCAAACTTACCATACTCATCTGTCTCCTGTGTTTCAAGAATGGTAAATTTGAAGTCCAATAGGTTATGCAGCCCATACTAGTGCTCATATGAACATTAACGACGGATCAAAATGCTACAGTAATATTCCCAAGACAAGCATCTCAAACTCTGCACCCTCATTAGTCCTTATGCGATGGTTCTAATTAATCCTCCTTTTAAGTCCTTTTTCCCTTTAAAACTAAGGTTACAAATTCTGGCCGTCATAGGCCCAGTCTCCAATAATCAAAATTGGGTCTCACTACAAGAACCATCTAACCTAAAGATCAGTAATGGCTGATTGGAAGTAGCAACCCTAGGAATATGATATAGGCACAATTAAAATATACTTTCGGTGCTTCATTTTTAACCCACATGCCAACATTTGCTCACAGTTACATTGAACTGATTGAAGAATCAGCTGGAAGATGTTAGTATCCTCTAACTCGTGATGCTACTTGAATGAGATGATTATACAATAACTGAATGGACCTCTAAAGTCTGCATAACATGGTCTAAGATACTGAATGCCTCCTACTTCTAGCTGGAGTAGATTTTGTTTCCTCTACAACAGTAGAAGCAGGGCTCTCTGACGTGTCAGAGCTACTTATATCAACACTTTTTTCTTTGCTAGACCAAATCTTAGAAAGTATCTTCTTTGACATGAAACCTTTCATTTTACTGGCAGCAATATTGTCGGCATTGCCTTTACCACCGTTATTGTCTTTTCTGCTGCTGGCCCTGCCGGTTCCACCAGATAATTTTGGTGCATCAACTTCCCCTTTCAGAGACTTTATGTCTTCCATTGTTCCCACAGCATCCCATTCTTCTTCTGTGTTTGTTATAGTAGACCTAGAGCTCCCATGAGATCCACCAGGAAGAAATGACCTGAGAGACCCAGGATGATCTGGTGTGCTGTTGCCTCCAGAAGATGTTGTAGTTCTCAGTTGTTCAAAGAATAGAACCTGCACAACGACACGCATGGGAAGCCGCTCATTCTGCACAGCATGCATGCAGGCCTCTGCAGATAAGCTCCTGCAGTTCATCAACCTACATATTCTTTTCCTTTCGCTCTTGATGATTCCAGGATGCTCCTGTAAGACAGTACACTCAGTCAACCTAGGAAATATGGTTAAGAACCTTAGGGTCAATGGGATTAATCCTTTTGTTTTCATATAATCAACAAGAATAGCCAATTTGGAGGTTTACATGTTGACATAATATATCAGGACTACTTAAAAAGCCATCACACTAAACGACCATCAAAATTTAGATATGAATATGTAAAAGACAATGTCAGTTGAGAGTCATTACTGTATTAGCCTATTGGCATATCTCCTCAAAGGCGGTAATATGAGACAGATAAAATGTGTATAATTATTAGCGTATTAGAAAATCTCCTTAAAGAAATATGAGGAAGGTAACGTATGTCTCAATCTAGTAATGCACCAATAGTGTTTCCAGCTTGTTGATGTTTAAAATTTGAGTTGTGAAAAAGTAAAGGAAAACCTGAGCAACTGATACTTAATTGAATGTAACTAGTAATAGACTACTTACAGAGCTGACAGGCTAACTTAAAGTACAAGAGATTTACCTTTAAATACATGTCAATGGCACGATAAAGGCCATCATGAGATGCTCTCGGGAAGCTTGATACTAATTCAGCAAGATTAACAAATTTTGCAACAGGTAAATTTCGATCTCGTGCAATCTCAGCAAGGTAGCCATCCACCAGTTTTGCCACCTTAACCTTTGAAGGGTCTGATACCATCCCAGGGCTTCTGATCTCCTGAAATTCATCTTCCAACAGAGAGTCCGTCTGAACCTGTTGATCACATGCTACAAACTCTTCTACTAGCCTTTGCACAATATCAACATCAAAAATTGCATCACCAACTGGGGCACAAATTAATAAATCAGACACTTTAGCTTCCTCAAGGCACATACCTATTCTCCTAATCAGTTCAGATCTCTCCAACTCTTCGCATTCCAACTGAATAGCTACCCTTAATAACTTCACCAAGAAACTGAAAGAGGCACTGTCCATGTCCACAGGTAATATTCGGATTATGGTCTCCAACAGTAATCTATTCTTTACAATATCTCCTCCTTGGATCTCACCCTTGTTGAAGCCAGGCATCCTTCTAGAGGCATAAGCATTTAGAGCTTCTCCAATTACAGCACCAGAAACATTGCCTTTTTCTATAATTGTTGTTATAACCCGTTCATAAAGATCAAGTTGGAGCTCACAAAGGTCCTCCACCCACCAGTCCTTTGGAACCAATTGTTGTTTCCTCACATTATTGAAGTGAGGATCGTTACTATTTTCAGATGGTAGCTTTTTCCTGTTATAGGTGTATGACCACTCCACCTTTGATGTATCAAGTGAAGCCTTGGTAGCTATGGAGTCAATGCCATGGCTCACTACCTTAAGTTCCTCAGACCATTTAAGAAGCGACTTGGTAGTTTGAAGAACAATAATCGAGTCTTTCCAACTCCTGAAAATGCTCGAGTTGAGGAATACTTCAATCTTGTAGATAAGATTTCCTTTCTCAACATTTTCATACATCTCAAGATATTCTGCTGCACAGCGAGCTGCAACAACATTGTATGCATTAAGAGTGACTGTCATACCATAACAGAACTTGGCACATATTTCAAAAGCAGCAGGTCCGCCAGGAATGTCATGGATATGGACTTCATCATTGTTCTCTTCATTAATGTTTGTAATCAGCTTTTGGAAGCGTGCACTTTTTGACAAAAGAGGAAACTGCATATATAGAGCAGTTTAAGGTCACAAACAACAATAGAAAATATAAAGTTCATAACCAGACTTGCAGGTTTGGATTAAATTATTTTGAGGAAATAAAAACTTTTTTTGCCAACTTCCTTACAAGGCTTTTGAAAAAAAAAAACAGTTATTTCTCAAAATACAGAAAGAGAAATACCAACCATGCAAACAATGTTGCATTTAATAAACCAATCACTTATTCACTTAGCACAGTAAAGTAGGTAAAACTGTTGTGGAAATTGGAATCCAATTAAGTGTTTTTGACTGACTGTTATACACAATCTGAGCGTCCAACTACCAAGAACAGTTTGTAAAATGTAAGAAATTCAATCAACTTGGTTACCTGAAGAGTTTAAAACACGTACTGGCATACATAATCTTATTCTACCTGAACTAGAATTTCACAATACATTTAAGAATAAAAATTTCCACGCTGTTCAAGATGCAAGAGCGGATTAGACTAATTTAAAACAGCATTTGACCCCTCGTTCCCCATTTTAGTAGTATTGAGAGGACATATGAAGATGATTATCCTTCATATCCACAACAGCAGGATTGAATTACATACTTTTCTTTCTATTAAAGGATCAAGAATGCCCTAATTAACATGAATTACTACATCACCACAACGTAAGATTGAAACTTACCTTATGGAGATGAAATTTTACATTTCCAACATTAATGACAATGTCAGTTGCCAACTCAGCTGCCACATACCTGACAAAAATATGCTGGCACATGTTAGTTTTAAATGAAATAAACAAATCAAGAAGAAGAAACAAAGGAAGAAAAAATCACAAGAAAAATCCATTGAACGTATAAAGAAAAAATATGGCATGCAAATTATTGTATTTAAGATTCTCTAGCATGCACAATGGAAAGATCATAATATCTCTTTTTTTATTGATATTACTGAAATAATAATATACATGGATTTATGTTGTCCATTAAATACGATGAAAGCATAGAACAGATAACCAAATATGGCCACTCAATGCAAGTTCTATATATTAATACCCATAGACAAAGGTGGATGGGATAGAAGAGAAGAGTATAATTCATTGTATCTGCATAAAAGTACAAACAGCATATAAACCATACATTGCAAGGGTGGAAATTTTTTATGATTTCTAGACAAGTTTCCAGTTGATAATTTCATTAAAAGACCAAGACTCTTCTATAGGCATTGAAGGTACTCAGACTTCTGACATTTGCTTCAGAATTAACACCATGAGTAGAAACAAAGAAAGACAAAATTCCTATAAACCTGATGATTTCTACACAAAGAAAGACAGTTCCTATTAACTCTTATGATTTTCAGCAACACACACAAATACATGCATATGCATGTGTGTGTGTGTGTGAGAGTGTGTGTGTGTGAGCATGCACATGTGCATGTGTAAAATCTCATACATAACCGAAAAGCTTGCAGGCTTATGTTAATCATGTTTCTATTATTTACACCATTATCTGTAGCATCCATGTAAACAGATATATATTTATACATGCTGGAAAATACATTAGTTATTCAGCTATGGATGTTACTAAATAATTAACTGTCAGTAGACTGAGTCTTTAAGGGGTATAGTGATGTTTTTTGTTATGTTATGCTTTTAAGAGCACTGATTTGTGGTGTTTCTTTTACTAATTTTCAGTATGCTTTAGCTCTATATAAAGAGTAGTAACATGCTTGTAATTGTGTGCTTGCAGTTATAAACTACAGTCAACTTTTTTTCAGCTTGTTCGTATTTTCCTCAGTTTGTTTTTGCTTTGTCCTTCCATATAACCATACATAGACATATATGGATTTGTTCCCTTATTTATAATTGAATATGCTCTCTAAAAAAGACACTTTTTTTTTGTGAAAAATGGGAAAGAAACTCAGAAAATTGATATAACAGGAAAAGTAAAGTGGAAAAATATAGAGTACCGCCTGTCAATTAAATGACAAAGGAAGCAATGGCTGATACCACATCCAATTCACAGCCACTGGAAAGAATTGATTATAAGAAGATGTGAGGGGATTGGCATATCCTCAAATATAACACATTATTTGCAAATGAATTGAAATTGAACTCTTAAATTAATATCATTCCAAAAATGGATAATCACTACTATGTATAGACTACATCCAATCAATTAAATGACAAGGAAGCAATGCCAGATACCATATCCAACTAATGGAAAGAATTGATAAGAATTCAATTTCAAATGATTATAACAAATGTGATAAGTGTTACAAAACCTAGAATATAACACACAAAATTAAGTGCAAATGAATTGAATTCCTAAAATAATATGATTCCTAAAAACTTTCATACTAGAATTCATTAGTATATGGAATACTACTTTATTACTATATTTTTTTCCCCAAAGTCCAAACACACGGCATCTGACCAGAACTGCATACTAATACTAGTTTGATACTATTGACTGAAAATATTAATCAGTCTTGTCAGAGAAAAACCTTATTCCCATGAATTTTAGAAAGGTTATGAAAATTAACTGAAGAGATGGTAGCGTATCCTCCAGTGATATATAATAACAAAGAAAAAAGAGGAGTTCAACCAAATCCACCTTAAATTCAATTAAGCTGATAAATCACAATCTAATAAAAGAATGATAAATGCATGAATAGCAAAGCAGAGATCAAATCCAGTATAAATCTGGAGTCAGCAACTTCATGCTAGAAAATGATAGCTTCTGATTTAAAGAATCACTATGAAGATAAAGTTATTACCCAATCAACTCTCTAAGAATAAAAGTTCAAAACTGATCATTTTTCTATGTACATGAAAAACAAAGAAAAGTCCAAGTCTTGAAACTACCAGTCTACTACCAGTGATTTGATGCCTATTAAGATTGATTGCATAGAGTAGAGTGAAAAAAAAACACAATAAAGAAATATTATCAGAAACCAAACTGAAAAGAAACCAATACTGAGATTTGGAAGGAAAATTAGTAAGAAAGCATCAAACACAAGAAGGCCAAAATACATATATCCCAAGCAAGAGCTAAAAAAAGGGAAAAGGGGGAAATAAAGTAACTAACTTTTGCATATATATGCATCACATGTGAAGTGGGGTTCTAAGTAGAGAAAAGAGATTGAATTCGTACCTGATGTTATTATCCCCTTCACTCTGAAAAGAATCTGGCTTAGATCCAAGTTTCATAAACTTCATCTTGGTCAAATGACTATGTTGCTCCTTTTTTTTCTTCTTTTTTCTATCTGAACACAAATCTTAGGTTCTACTGCAACTGCAAAAAACACCCCTGAAAGACAAACCACCGACCAAGAATTTAGATTCTTAAAAAATGAATGTGAAAACTTGCTAAATTGCAGAGTCACGAAAGGAGGATCATATACAAAAACTGGTATTTTTTTTCCTAATAAAGACTTGCTTTTTTCACAAATCGAGGCCAGAAAGCGTGCCAAAGAGAGTTTTTTAAATATATTTTTGTTTCTTTTGCTTACTTGAAACGAACGAGAGACCTCAGAGATATAGCTGTTAAAGCTTAAAAGGCCCATGATATGATACATTGACATTCCCTTTTTTTATAATCTTCTCACCCCCTATTTTAACTCTTCCATTGCACCTCCTACTTTCTCCTGGCACCCTTTTAACTCCTCACCCTTAACTAGGCATGGCAAATATACCTGTCTTTTTTGTAGGGACTGATCCGAACCTGTCCTAAATTTGACAAGGAAAAAAATCAAATCGAGATAATCAGAGTCGAGTCGGATTTGGGTTTGGATTTTTTCTAATTGAGAAAGTTGGATTTGGATTTTCCCCAATTGAGAAAGTTGGTCCCCATCTCCATACTATTTTGATATAATAAATATTTTAATTGCTATTATAATCTTATATTTTTAATGGATTAATGTTTATTTTATGCATAAAATTATTATTTTCCTTATAATTGTGTACAATTTTTACTTAATTTCATGTTGAGTTTAAAAAACAAATGAGAATAAATAATTTTTACTTAATTTGTTGTTAAGTACTTGAAATTTCAATCTTGTTAAACAAGGTGTCATGATTACTATTTCTTTAAACTATCCAAAAACAAATGAGATCAAACTAATTTTACTTGAAGTTTCAATTTAACATGTAATATATTCAATCTAATTATAAAAACAATTATCATATTTCTCTATTTTTTATGAATAAAAAAAAGATAGGATCAAAGATGGGGTGGAACAGGGAAACTCAATCCCCAAGCAAAAGTGTGGATGAGTCTAATTTTTAAACCCCTATAGGGATCAGAGATGGGGGCGGGGAGACTAAACCCGCCCTGTCTGCGCTTTTCATGTGAAGTGGCATTTACACTCAATTGCTTCTTTCTTGACAACTTTTCATTTTTTCATGCATGTCGTTGATATGACAAAAACTAATTCCCCTAATGTCAAAATACACAACAAATAAGTTTTTGTTAAGTATTTTGAAAACTAGTTTCTATCAATAGTAGTATGTTTATAAAAAAAAATAAAATTACAGAAACAATAAGGGGTAAGATGATCAAATAGAATCTTAAAAAAAAAACAGAGAGAGAGAAACTAGTACGAGCATCATGGGCCCCTGTAGGAAATTGCTTCATGCACCTTTTTTAACCTTCCGAATAGCCTAAAATTACGGATTAGCCTTTCTAAAATGTAATTTTTTGCATTCCAGAAGCTAATCCATGATATAAATTTCATTCCAGAATGGGGTGCAGGAAGAAACAATTAGAGGTGCAGTAAGCAGCTGCCTAGCAAAAGCCTACACAGCCTACTCACTTAACTTCTCCTTAATCCACTGATTTTTTAGCCTCTTTATATGTGGGCCACTTTTAACTCCAACCCACACATTTAATTGGTTTTTATTTCAAGATTAAGACTATGACTTTTTGTGGATCAGTCCACCCCACAAAGTTAACTTTGTAAAGTCTCATTAATAGTACCCTTTGACCAACTTTTTCAATTATTTTTTAAGTAAACCTTCATAAATAAATTAATAATTTTTTATGTAAGTACGGGTTTGGTTTTTCGTACACGAGGACAATGGTTAACGCAAAAAAGAAAATTGTGTGATACTTAGAATAGATATCGTATAATATGTTTGGCATAAAAAGAATGCATCAAACCCAATTTAAGTGACTATTTTTTCCGATGTTTGCAGTTGGGGCCCTTTTGGATGGTACGTAAACTATGCTTCCATGCATTAGATTTTTTTTCATTTTTATGGACATTTGTCTGTCTAAAGTTTCTAAGAAGCTTGTGTCCAGGTCTGCAAAGCATTAACCATATGGTCCTCTTGTAATTTCTGTATCTGGATATCGACAAATGTGTTTTTTTATGCTATTGATTAAAAGTTGTCGAGAAATAGTGAATAATAATGCAACGTGATTTTTCTTTATTCTATAGTGTGACATAGACAATATAGATTTTTTTATTCGTATGAATTAAATATGGTATCAAGAACTAACTGAATTAGATTCCTTAATTACAATACAGTATTATGGTAACCAAATAATATGATTATGGCTTAACTATATTTTGATTTCTCAAGTATCACCATTATATTATTTTAGTCTCTCAAATTTTAATTGTTCAAATATTGTATAATTATAATTTCTCATCCTTAAAAAATAATAATTATAGTGTCTCAATTAGTTTTCATTGAATAGTTAATATATTTCATTGGATGATAATATGACCATTAATGTATTACTTAACACTAATGTTGGCAATGAAGCAAAGTCACTTAAACAAATACTTTACTCAACAATTGATTCATAAATAAAAAAAATTGAATTTTGGCTAAAAATTGATTTTATTAAATAAGCAAGTTGAACTTGAAATATGTACAACTCAACTCAATTGATTCATGAACTAACTTGATATATATTGAATAGTATATTTTATATTACGGAATTCATATCATTGATTTTTTAATTAACTCCAAATTGATTTTATTTTATATGAAATGAATAAATAAAAACATGTAAAATTAGTATAATTTTAAATCAAGTTGAGCTAACGAGTTAAACTAATCTGTTCAAAAGCTCGATTCAAATAATTGAGTTCAAGCTAAAAAAATCATTTCAAACTCGAGTTGAACTTTGAGTTTAGTCAATTCATATCGAGACTTAAGGCTAGCAAAATGGTCAAGCCAGGCTGGCCCGACCCATTGGGCCAAATAGTAAAAATGGGTCAAATCAAGGCCAATTCATATTCTTCTAGGTTGGAATTTCTTAGGCAGTCCAACCCTATGTCGACCTACCAGACCATTGGACCTATTCGGGCCAATTTAGAAATTAATAAAAAAATTTAAAAAATGATTATATGTAAAAAATATTAAAAAAAAGTTTCAAAGAAAAAAATTTATTTATTATGCATTTATGCCGTCTAACAAATATTGGCAGAGTCGTTTAAATTATGTTTAATGAATACTTAAATTAATATTATTTTGGGGTTGTCACTTCTTGTGGACAATTATTTTATGTTTAATGAATATGTTTTTCCTTTTAAAATAAATATAAACTATAATATAAAATTATAAATTATATTAATAAATTATTATATTTTATTTAATATTTAATATATATTACTAAATGGGTCAACCAGCAGCCCACCGAGTTGGTCTGACCTGAGTCCATTTGGCCCATTGGGCTATATGAACATAGCCAAAAAGAATCATTTATATTTGGGTTGCCTTTTTTTGAGTTCAATCTAACCCTAATTGTGAGCTTGGTCTATTTTGTCAATCCTATGTTGAGTTGAGTCAAGTTGAGTTTAACTTAACTCGACTTGACCCATTTTCAGCCATACTTAACATATATGATGACATGACTTAATTACACTTTGGATTCTCACTATTTTGATATTAGAAGAACCAAAAGTGTAATTAAGTCACGTGTGTCTAACAACACTTTAATTGTCATGTCATTCATACATAATTATTTAGTGCTACATCAAAAGAATTGTTAGATATTTAGTGGAAAACTGATGGAGGAACCAAAATCATATAAGTGCGACATCTAGAGGACCTAATTTATACAATTGGAACTTAAAAATACTCATCATTAAAAGAAAAAAGAGATTGTATTAACAAATCATTAGAAAAGAGAGAAGTATTAATGACAAAGATAGTTTTGAAAAATATTGTAAATTTAAGATAAATTTATTGCTATCAACTAAATTAATCATTTTCCTTAATCTTGACCAATCGGTCGGACTAGTGATACCACTAGAATGAGCCAAGTATCTTATAAAAAATGTACCTAACCCAGTATGACATCATCGACTTGGTTGAAAATCGATATCAACTTGGGTTTAATTAGTGAACTTGGAGTTGGTCTGACAAGCTAAAATTATACGATTATAATTGAGCAACCTAGAGTACAATTATCCTTATGATTTTTCTCTTAAAAAGTTTGGTCTAAAAAGTTGCTTATTTCAGTTCATATATACTCCAATTGGTCTCAAATATAAGAGAAAATTGTCACACTAACTAAGAAAGTTAGTTAATCACATTTAATTACATCAATTTTAATTAAAAAGTATTTTTTCCAACTTACCTTTCATTGTAACTTGGTATCAAGAATAAGAGAAACATTGAAACTAGCACCTTAATTAAGTAAAAGATATTTTAAAGATAATAACAATAAATAAAATAAAATTCGTTAAAATTTTCTTATATTTAACACCATATATATATATAAGACTAGAAGAAGTATATTTGGCAAAGTTTGACTTGTCACGGTCAATGAACTTTGAGACTTCTTTGAAAATAATTAATAATCTCATGGTATTGTTGTTCTCGATTGTTTTTGACTGATTATAATACATTGTCAATGGTAAATTAGGCCTTTCCTTCACTTGTATTGAAATTGTATGTATGAATTTAGCAACAAAAATTTGAATTTGAATATTTAAATGATGGATAAAATGTTAATTTTATTTTAAAATAAATTAATCTTAATTTAATGATTTATTTATAACAATAATAGAAGTGAACTAGCTGTAGCATTTGGAATTCAAATTTACCATACCTAATATCTCCTGTGTTTCAAAGAATGATAAATTTTAAGTCCAATAGGTTTTACGGCCCATATTAGTGCTCAAATGAACATTAATGACGGATCAAAGCTAAGTAATACTCCCAACACAAGCCTTTCAAACACTCCGCACCTCCCTATCCTCCTTTTCCCATTAAAACTAAGCTTACAAATTGTGGCAGTCACAAACCAGTCTCCAATTATCAAAATTGGGTCATTCAATACAAAAGCTCACATCTAACCTAATAATATCAGTAATGGCTGAATAAAAGTTGCATCGCTGGGGGCATGATAAAAACCTCAATTAACATATACTTTTGGTGCTTCATATTTTAGCCACATGCTCACATTTGTTCACAGTTACATTGATTTCTGATTGAAGTATCAGCTGGAATATGATGTCAGTGTCCTCTAACTCCTGATGCTACTTGAATAAGATGATTATACAATAAACTGAATGGAGCTCTAAGGACTAAGGTCTGCAGAACATGGTCTCTAAGACAATGAATGCCTCCTACTTCTAGATGGAGTAGATTTTGTTTCCTCTACAACAGTAGAAGCAGGGCTATCTGATGTATCAGAACTACTTAGCTCACCACTTCTTTCTTTGCTTGACCAAATCTTAGAGATTATCTTCTTCGACACGAGACCTTTCATTTTACTAGCAGCAACTTTCTCAGCATTGTCTTTACCGCCATAGTTGTTGTCGCTTCTGCTGCTGGCCCCGCTGGTTCCACCGGATAATTTCAGTGCATCAAGCTCCCCTTTCAGGGATTTTATGTCTTCCATTGTACCCACGGCATCCCATTCCTCTTCTGTGTTTGTTATAGTAGACCTTGAGCTCCCATGAGATCCACCAGGAAGTAAGGCCCTGATGGAGCCGGGATGATCCAGTGTGCCGTTGCCTCCTGAAGATGTTGTAGCTCTCAGCTGTTCAAAGAAGAGAACTTGCACAACAACGCGCATGGGAAGCCGCTCATTCTGCACAGCATGCATGCAAGCCTCTGCAGACAACTTCCTGCAGTTCATCAACCTGCATATTCTTTTCTTTTCGCTTTTGCTGATTCCAGGGTGCTCCTGCATGACATAGTACATTTAGTCAGCCTTCGAAATACGGTTAAGGACCTTAAGGTTAATTGTATGAATCCATTCGTTGCCATAAAACCAACAAGGATAGCCAATATCGAGGCTATAATGTTGAAATTATAATATCAGCACTACGTGAAAATCATAACACTAAATGACCAACAGAATTTAGAGATGAGTATTATAACAAATAATGGGCCTGTTTGGATACAAGTCAAAAGTGTTTTTGAGAAGAAAAGCTCTCAAAAGTACTTCTAACCTTGTATATCAAGATTTCATTTTATAAGTCTATTAGAATATCTCATTAGAGCAGGTAATATGAGGGAGATAACATATCTCTAAATGTAGTAATGCACTAGCGTACTAATTTAAGTTTCATTATTACTACCCTATTAGAATATCTCCTTAGAGGAGTTAACATAAATAAGGAAGGTAACATATGTTTAGATGTAGTAATCCGCTACTTGCTTTTCCAGCTTGTTGATGTTTAAAATTTGAGTTGCAAAAAGGAAAAAGAAAACCTGAGCAATGGATACTTGATAGGATGCATATATAGTGAGTTTGTATTAGCTTCATGGTGAGAAATAATCAATTAATTGTTCATGGTTAAGGTAAAGTAAGAAATAGTTGCTTATACTTTTTCGTGATGTTACTAGGATTTTGTAAAATAGAATTGATTCTTATGCGTTATCCAAACGCACTAATAGTATATACTACTTACAAAGCTGACAGGCTACCTTGAAGTACAAGGGATTTACCTTTAAATACATGTCAATGGCACGATAAAGGCCATCATGAGATGCTCTTGGAAAGCTTGATACCAATTCAGCAAGATTAACAAATTTTGCAAAAGGTAAATTTGGATCACGTGCAATCTCAGCAAGGTATCCATCCACCAATTTTGCCACCTTTGCCTTTGAAGATTCTGAAACCATTCCCGGGCTTCTGATCTCCTCCTGAAATTCATCTTCCAACAGAGAATCCTTCTGAACATGTTGATCACATGCTACAAACTCTTCTACTAGCCTTTGCACAATGTCAACATCAAAAACTGTGTCACCAACTGGGGCGCGAATTAATAAATCAGACACCTTAGCCTCCTCAAGGCACATACCTATTCTCCTAATCAGTTCAGATCTCTCCAACTCTTCACATTCCAACTGAATAGCTACCCTTAATAACTTCACCAAGAAACTGAAAGAGACACTGCCCACGTCCAAGGGTGATATTCGGATTATGGTTTCCAACAGTAATCTATTCTTTACAATATCTCCTCCTTGGATCACACCCTTGTTGAAACCAGGCATCCTTCTTGAGGCATAAGCATTTAGAGCTTCTCCAATTACAGCGCCAGAAACATTACCTTTGCTTATAATTGTTTTTGTAACCCGTTCATAAAGATCAAGTTGGAGCTCACAAAGGTCCTCCACCCACCAGTCCTTTGGAACCAATTGTTGTTTCCTCACACTATTGAAGGGAGGATCATTACTATTTTCAGATGGTAGCTTTTTCCTGTTATAGGTGTATGACCACTCCACCTTTGATGTATCAATTGAAGCCTTGGTAGCAATGGAGTCAATGCCATGGCTCACTAACTTAAGTTCCTCAGACCATGGAAGAAGAGACTTCGTAGTTTGAAGAACAATAATCGAGTCTTTCCAACTCCTGAAAATGCTTGAGTTGAGGAAGACTTCAATCTTGTAGATAAGATTTCCTTTCTCAACAGTTTCATACATCTCAAGATATTCTGCTGCGCAGCGAGCAGCAACGATGTTGTATGCATTAAGAGTGACTGTCATACCATAACAGAACTTGACACATATTTCAAAAGCAGCAGGTCCGCCAGGAATGTCATGGATGTGAACTTCATTGTTCTCCTCATTGGTGTTTGTAATCAGCTTTTGGAAGCGCGCACTTCTTGACAAAAGAGGAAACTGCATACATATATTGAGCAGCTTAACTTGATGATCAAAAGTAGAGAAGATTATAAAGTCCACAATCAGACTTGCTTGTTTGGATGAGATTATTTTGAGGAAATAATCACTTTTCTTTTGTTTGCCAACTTCCTTACAAGCCTTTTGAAAAAATTACATTATTTCTCTAAACTCAAAAAAAAAAAAAAAAAATACAAAACATGCAACCATGGATGTATTTAACAAATCAATCATCTATTACATTTACCAAGTGAGTTTTTCAGGGTAGTAAATTAGGTGAAGCTTTTATGAGATATGATTAACTGTTTTTGACAGACTGTTATTCGCAATTCAATGGTCCAGCTACCAGAACAAATAGTAAAATGTAAGAAATTTAACCAACCTCTGGTCACTTGAATGGTTAAAACTTAAAAGTACATACTGAAATACATACTCTGACCCTACGTGAACTAGTCTTTGTCATTAAGAATAAAAATTTTCCTGTTTTTAAAGAGGAAAGAACACATTAGACTAATTTAGAACGTTGTTTGACTCCACATTCCCCCTTTTAATTAGTATTGACTATTGACAGGCATATCAAGATGGTTGTCCATATCCATTATCTGAACTTTATAATGGCAGGACTGATTTACAGACTTTTCTTTCTAATAATGGGATCAAGAAATGCCCTATTACTCCTGAAAAATTACCAGTTCATATACATGTGAGCTAGATATCAGATTACCATATCACCTCAACGTCAGATTGAATCTTACCTTATGGAGATAAAATTTTACATTTCCAACATTAACAACTATGTCAGTTGCTAACTCAGTTGCCACATACCTGACAAAAATATGCAGGTACATGTTAGTTTTAAATGAAATAAATATATCAAGAAGAAGAAACAATGAAAGTAGAAAATTTTACAAGAAAAATTTAATGAACATGCCACAGAAGAAAAATATGGCATGCAATTTATGCTATTTAAGATTCTCAAGCATGCACAAAAGGAAGATCATTATGTCTCTTTTTTGTGGGTATTACTGAAATAATAATATTAGTATAAATCTGGAGTCAGCATCTTCATGCGATAAAATGATAGCTTTTTTTTTATACTGAAAAATGATAGCCTCTAATTTCAAGAATCACCACACAAGGAAGACAAAATTAGTCCCTAATCTGTTTTTTAAGATGAGTAAGATCAAAAGTCCAAAACTGATTATTTTTGTAAGTACACGAAAAACGACGAGAACCAATACAAAAATCATGAAACTACCAGTGATTTGATGCCTATTAAGATTGATTGCACAGACTAAAGGGAAAAGAAACACAATAATAATCAAAACTTGTTAGGAACCAAACTGAAAAAGAAAATAATACTCGAATTTGGAAGTAAATTAGTAAGAAAGCATCAGACACAAAAAGCCCAAAAGACATATCCCCAAGCAAAAGCTCAAAAAATAGGGGGAATATGGACATAAATTAACTTGCATATACATCAAAAGTGAAGAGATTGATCTCATACCTGATACTATCCCCATCATTCTGAAAAGAATCTGGCTTAGATCCAAGTTTCATAAACTTCATCTTGGCCAAAGGAAATGACTATGTTTCTCCTTTTTCCCTATGTTGTTCTACCTCTCTGAAAGACAGACCACCGACCCAAAGTTCAGATTTTTAAAAAGAATGAGATAACTTGCTAGAATCCAGAGTGAGGAAAGGAGGATGAAATAGAAATATGGTATGTTTCCTATTAATACAGAATCTTTTTCACAAATCGAGGCCATTAAGAGTGCCAAGAAAGTTTTTTAAATGTTTTTTTTTTCTTTTAGCTAACTTGAAATGGGAAATCTCAAAGATAAGATTTTACTTACTAAAATGGTAACACGGTCATAGGACCTCAGAAATGGTTATGTTAGGAGACATTGCTAACAGAAACAAGACTATCTCAAACATAAATATAATTTTTTTCAAAAACAGAATCAGGGACAACCCCACTTGCTCAAATCTGACACCACCGCCTGAATCATGTTAAATTATGTTTTTGATTCTAGATATTTGGTTCATTGTCTCTTTTTTCTTTGTTGGTTCCAATAACTTGTTCAGACAGCAATGATCATTGCGCATGTTTAACTACGATAAAAAGAAGATCATGTTCAAAGACAATATATAAGTGGACAACAACATTTTTTCCCAAAATTTAAATCTAGAAAACTGCATAGACATAAGGAATCAAGCTTCATTATGACTAACTAACTGGTTTTAATTAACAAAAGAGCAATCATATTTTCATGTTCAGCTTAATACACAATACACCAAAAAAATAAAATAAAAAAATAAAAACCAGCAAAATAGAAATCAAGCAGACCCAGTTCACAAATTGGCAAAAGTTTTAATTTTTTTTTAAAAAAAATTTAAACCTTGAGACCCTTTATATAATAATGAAGCAAACTGTAATGAGCAAAGAGAATAGATGGATAAAGAAGAGGAATATGAAGGGACATGAATAAATCTCAACAGAAGCACAGTAGTATACGTACAAGACCCTGAAATGTTCTTCTTCTTCTTCTCTTTCTCGCAATAAATATTGGAGAAACGAACCAAAATGGATTGCACGACAAGGTGAGTAAAACCAAGCAGAAGAAGATAACAAGAAAAGGAAAAGGAAAGTTGTAGAAGAGAGGCAAAGAGTCAGAGCTTATTAATCAAAGAGATCTGAAAAAATCAGTGGCTCTGCCAAGTAAGAAGAATCTAACAACATGGGAGTGGCCACGACAAGAAACTAACACAAAGTTTCAGTGCATGAAGTGAGTGACACTATTACTATATCATGAAAGAGAAGAGAAAAGAACCCCACATATCACACAAACTACCCAACCAAACCCAAATGAAGACCCTTCAAAAAAGATAAGTTGTTGCTCATCTTTTTTGGCAGCCACCGCAGCTACACAAACACAAAAAGCCAACCATAATTCATATCACAATGCTCCTTTCTCTCTCTCTCTCTCTCTCTCTCTCTCTCTCTCTGATATCAAAAAAACTTTTGGATGAGTAACACCCTCATCAACCCCACCACCACCACCCTTCTCTCTCCTTTCCCATTCTCATCTCGTAGCCTCTATAATGCTACCAAACAAAAGCATTCACGAAATATGCAACAGTCCAAGTTGTCCATGATTTATAGAAAATGGAGAAAAAGTTTTTTAGAAAGAGAGAAAGAAATAATTGATTTGTGTTGTGTGTGTGACACTTTATAAAGTGTGGCTTTTAAAGTGAATAATAATAATAATGAGCTTTATTAGCAGTTCAGTTCAGGCTTGGAAGTAGTAATAGTAATAATAAAGTAAAAGTAGGTTCTGTTAAAATGATGGTCATGACCATGAGGACCCTCTTCACTTTCTTTCTCTTTCTCTTACTCCGTGTTTTCAGTGTTCACTGTGTCAGTGTATGCATGCAGTGTATGCACGCCCATCTGACAGGAACCACTTTGTTGCTTTCTTCGCCAAACACAAACAAACGGGCTTCGTTTCGTTTCGGGACGTGAGGGAAACCAGAGAACCACGAAACTCTAATAAGAGCATGTTTTGTTGGTAATAATAAAATTCCTTTTGATTGCAAAAATAATTTTATCAATAATGGATTAAAATTCTTGTTTTTTACATTTATTTTATGTTTATGAGTTGAATTTATATTGGAATATGTGTAGTAGCATTTCCAACGAAACAAACGAAACACACACCAATAATGGTCCTATTTGTTAACCATAATCAGTCTTTCATAATATTTTTTGTTTCAATAGAAATTACTGCAAAATAATTATATTCAATATTTTTAGGATTTATAAGAAGAAAAACTCTTTTTAATTAAAAATTATGATCTTATCATAAGAAAAGTTTTATTACTACTATTTACTATGGAAAGGATAAAAAAAACTCCATATCTTCTCCTTGTCCTTTGATAATGTTGAACAAAATTAAAGCTTTTTAAAACTTTTCTTGACTGTGATTTCGGTACTACGTCAAGATTTTTAGAATTTTTATAGTTTCTATGACTACAATTAAGACCCCATAAGCTATATTTGACTCAAATCTTTATAATATCAAATAGTCGGATACTTCAACTTGGGTGAGAGAGGAGAGAATTTCATTAGAGTTAGCCGGTCAAATTTTCTCATCAAGATTAATAATTGATAAAATTCATAAATACTTTGTACCGAAATTATGATAACAAAAAAAAAATAGTGGAATGAAATTGTGACTTTAAGTGCAATTTAAAATTTTGATAACAAATAATGACATTCATATATAATTTTACCATGAGTGCAACAAAAGAGAAGATAAAAAGGTTTCATGATTTTAACATCTACTATACTTCCGGTCCTTATTTTAATTTCATTTTCATTTTTCACTTCAAACAATTAAAGCCAAATAAGTATTGATAAAAAATTGAATTATTAAAAATCACTTTCATAATTATAAATATAGTAATTTCTTCTTTTAATTTATATAACTTTTTTATTTTAATCTGCAATATTTTTCATCATCTATTTTTAGTTCTAAAAAATAACATGTTGCATTCTTACAAATTTAATAATTTTAGTGTTGTGTCCGTACAAGATGTAATATTTTGTTTTTATTCCCTAACAACGTTACCTCAAGACTTAAACAAATGACAAGAAACTGGAAACATTATAAATATCAAAACAAAACAAAAATTAAGATTTAAAAATAAATACTATATTATATATAGAAACATGAAACATATTTAAACTTTATTTTATTTAAGGGAAGACTCCAGACAAGACTAATAGTTTGCTTCTATCTCTTTTGTAGCTGAATTCTGGTATAGCAGTTTATATGTAGTCCCTCTCCTAGTGGACAAATTGTGACCATGATGCATTCTCAGCCAAATAATCATTTATTGTTTTATACCATCAGTCCCACATGCAATGTTTCAATCTACCATTTCTAATGTCAACAAAAAATCAATTAATATAGAATATAATCGCTGTTTTATCGTATCTTTTCCTCAAACACATCCCTATGATAATGCTTACAGTTGTTATTAATTTCCTTACTGGCCTCAAGTTCAATTTTTTCGACTAAATCAGGAAAAAAAAAATGCTTCCAGATTCTCATCCAACGAGCATTAGTTTAGGAATGTGTTTTACACACCTGATGCAGATAGTGATGCAAGCAAGAACACCCTGAATTATAAAATTAGAGCTTGGTAATGTCACAGTCTTTGAAAGATTATTTCTCCTTTTTTTCTCTCTTTTTTTTTTAAACTTTTCTTTTATCTATCATTGAATTTATCTATCACCAACCCCAATTAATTTAGGTTAAATGTGTCATTGATATTGATGTATTATAACATCAAATGAAAATATAACATCATTTATTACAATAATAATTCATAATAAAAATATACTTTAAAGTATCCATAAAATAAGAATTTAGAAATTTCAATGATTTGAAATACTTTAAATATTATAATAAATGAGTCTTTACATAAATAAACAATTTTATTATCAAAACATCTACATGATTGAACTAACAATAAACTAAGTCTCCAATTCTCCTTTTGTCAAAAGTTTTTTCCTCAAATTCTGAAAAATAACACTTTTAATAAGATAATAATTTCAATGAATAAAACAAGTTTTAAAATAATTAGTAAATAATATTATTTTCAGCCGATGAGATAACTGAAAAATTCAACCATGTTATCAACAAAATTATATATATATATACACACACACACACACACAAAAAAAAAAAAAACACACACACACACATACATACACTTATAAACAACCACAAATTTATTCACACAACAAAAGAACATTCTAAAAAGTAAACACCGCCAACACTTCATTGCATTCAATTCTTGAACAAATAATCATCACAAACATAACTTATTGATTCTCAGAATTACTTGACTCAACTCTTTGGTTCCTAAAATCGGTATGGATATCAGATTCTTCAAATGGTTTATGAGCTCATACCATGTGACGTTTCACTCTTCCCCTGTTCCCCATCATAAATAAAGGTATCTAGAATCTCTTCTCCATCCAAGATGAATGTATCTCATGCATATTCAATTCTCAAAATAAAATATACATTGTTACTACTTTTCAAAGGATGATAACCAATTCAGTCATAATTACAAAACATCATTTCATATAACTATCAAATTAATATTCTAATTTCATATACACTAATAACTCACAAATTCATACCCAAATTATAGTATCATATGATCAATTAATAATTAACTATGAAATAAAACACACACATCAAAATATATTTTAGTTGATATATATATATATATATATAATAACCAGCAAACACAAAACTCAAGCAAGTAGATTCATGAATTTTCAAATAAATTCCAAGATTTAATATGCAATCAGTGTAGATTTTTACATTACAATATTCATTTTTGTAAAATTAAATTAAACCCCAAGAATAGTAAAAACTACATGTTGGTATTATTATATCATACACTTAAATAATTTCATACAAGAATACTATGAAACCTAAATTATTCACACAATGATCAATATATCAATTTATTGATTTATAACCGGTAAACTAAAAAGGATGCGTTTCTAAAAATCTATACCATGAAAGTTTAGAAGAAAAAAATTATTTTACTCACATCTTAAAACACATAATAATTCACGTGTTCTTTGCTTATTATTCATCTTCTCCATTTAGTGGGTTTACAAGATTCTTTTTATTTCCTCTTTCTTCTCAATCCTATATGATATACTAATTTTATATTTTTTGAGAGATACCGTCTATAAAATTTTATGAGAAGTGAATTGTCTATCTTTATATAACACAAGAGTATATCATTTAAAAATGGATTACATGAGATATATAATCAATAGATTTGGCTAATCAGGTCTTTCTTTATCTTTTTCTACTCTATTATTTAGATTTATCTAATTATTAATCTCATCTAATATATTATTTTCTTTCAAGATATATTAAGATAAAATATGATAAGATTTAAATCTTTCTAAATTATCATAAATTCAAATATATAATAAATATTTTATCCAAACTATATATATAATGTTATATTATTAACAAAATAATTATCTTTACAACAACAACAATTTTTTAATCTTTTTAAATAAGATATAAAACTGTCATGCTTTCTTTATAAAATAATTATTTAACTTGATCAATTTTAAATAAAATAATTAAAACAAACATAATTTTTTAATTCAATATTTTAACTATATTTGATATATCATAATACAAAAATTCTAAATATATATATAATCATTTTAATTCCAACAAATTCTTATATTTATAATTTTTAAATGAAAAATAATAACAGTTATTATATTAAAATTTTAGGATATTATAAAAAATATTATACAATTAAAAGTGATTTTTCTCCATAATTAAATTTAAATTATGAGAGATTTCTAAAAATATAAAAGGACAGCTAATGCTGCATCTTGGATACGTGCAAGTTTTGGGGAAATATTTTTTTTTATAATTTTCATAATTAAAACTATAAAAATAGTTGTGTCTAATATGTTTGTTAGTCCTTGATAAAAAAAATTATAATTTTATTAGCTACAAAATTATTTTATAGGTTTTGATATTTATAAATTTTAGTTTTTTAAAATAATTTATATGCATTTAGATATGTCATGTCTTGTTTCATCTCAAAGTGCTAACATGTTACGTCTACGTACGTGCTGTTTTTTTTTTTTTTTTGTTGAATCTATGTACATGTAATATCGTTATTAATGTTTTCTTTGGCTTAGAGAGAGAAAAAAAGGAAAGAAAATACGAGAAAAATTAAATTATTTTTTAGTTGTTCGATAGAAACTGAAAGATAAAAATTTAACGTTTTCTCTTTTGTTTTTATTTGGTTGCATAGAAAATGAAAAAAAGGGAAAAATACATAGAATAAAATGATAAAAACATTCTTAATAAAATAAAGAAGTGAGTAAAAAGAAGAGTAATTTATGCTCTGGTATCTCTTTTTCGTATTTCTTTTCTATTCCTTCTTATAAAATTTGTCATAATTTTTTTGAGACACTAAAGAAAATTAAATCTAGTTGAAGAAGTTAATTTATTATTGAATGTTTAACATTATTTTAAATAAAATTATTTTTCGATTTTATTTACTTTTGAATTTCATATTAATTGAAAAGTTAAGATCAGAAAAAAGAAAAAATTATCTCCTAGATGAAAGAGGATACACGTGAATAAAAAAAAAAAGGTTTCTGAAATGAAAATGAAAGAAAATGTATTAAACAATACTAGTATTTTATTACCATACCATTGTGTAGAAATTTGGGAGTGGGGGAGTTTCCTATTGCTATACTAATCCGTGATATGCTCCATGTATTCCGATGGGCAATTCAATCTTAAGCGTCCTTAAGGGCAGCCTCAATAGCTATAGGTTTTTTTTTTTTTTTTTTTTTGTATATATTAAGGATTCTTAAAGAGCAACTTCTATAATTTTCTAATTAAAAGAAGTGATCCCAAAAAGCAATGTTAAAAGCATGTAGTGAGAAACTTTTGGTACACAGAGGACCATTTCTATATGATGCTTGATTTCAGTAATGATTACAAGGCACGTGGAAGTTGATTCTGGTGGACTCATTGCCTAGTATAAACTGCATTGGGAACTTGTGTGCATGTTTTAAAGTTGCTACGAACATGAACTATAATCATGAGGATGGAACTTATCAATCTTGAGTAAACAACAGATTAATTAGTTAATTATGAAAGAGGGAGTACTATACCCAGAAAGAATTATTCAATTCATTGAATGTGTGACTTACATTATCTATCTTACTTCACTTCATCAATCCTTTGTTATACATTATCTATCTTGCTGCACTTCATCAATTCTTTGTTATAGTAATATTTATTTCTGGGTCTAATTGATTGGTGTCCTTGTTAGAGTTAAAAAATACTGGTTAGAGAACTGAAAGAAAAAAAATATATTTGATGTAAAAAGTATTAAAAAAATGTAAAAAGAAATATGAATAACATAACTTTCTGCCTCTTAATAAAAATATTTTAATTTTAAACTTTTTAAATAATGTTCTAAGACATTAATTAGTGTTTGCCTTATTTTAAAGTCAAGACTCACCTTGTGACTTGTGAGTACGGTGGAGGGTTTTCCTAGATGGCCCCCTAGCAAGACTACAAGAGCCTAAGAAGGAAGGTGGTAAAGGAAGGGAAAATGAGAATGAAAAGTATTGGTAGAGACCAATTAGAGACAAATCCCAACCCACTCTCGTTTGAATTTTTTTTATGATGAGAATAACTACACATTTTGTCTAACACGTTTTCTATAATTAGAAGAAAAAGAATTGAGTGTTGCATTCCTCACTAATGAGTTTTGTTTATTACTATTTGATGAACCTTACATTGAATTTCACCTAATGATAAAAATATCATAAATATGTATTAAAAAATGTTTCTCATCATTCAATTTATTCTAATTTGAAGAAAAAAATTTAATAATTAAAGCACATGCATTATAATTTAACATAATATGTGAGTATTATAAACTTCTGATATCATATTTAATTTATATCAATAAAAAATGAACATTAATAAAAACATTTCAACTGTAATAATTATTTGCACATACATTATTTTTCTGACTCGATAAACTAGTCCAATAATTAAAGAGGGTGTGCTACTAGAAGAACTTATCTCCGGCATGCATATAAAAGATTTGAGAACGCACCCCTAATATCACTCAAGAAGAAATTTAGAGGTGATTGATGTAAGAGTTTATCTAATATAATTTTACCGTATCAATAAAAACAAGTCATTTTGGAATCTTGCATAACAATTTAAATGAGGAAGGATGTCATTTTCAATTTACTATTAACTTTATAGTGATTAAATTCTTTGCCAAATTTATTGTAGGTCATCACTTAGGATTAATTAGGTTTTGTCAGTCATAAAAATATGGAAACACCAGGTCAACGTACACATATTGCTCTGATTGCAAGAACATATTTTTAGTTAATTAAGAAAGGTCCATGAATTGAAAATAATTTGTAGCTTCATGGAGCACTTAAAATAATAATTACATACATTTTCGGATAGGAAGCAAAAAAAAGCCTACTGAAATATGTATGTGTCTATTGTTAGGGGGCAAGTCTACGTTAGATCTAATAAGGGGACATTTTCTACCAAAATAGATAATTTTACAAAATTATTTATTAATATGGATGTCTTAGAAAATTATATATTTGCGGTAGTAATTTTTGTCAATTAAGATTTAGGAGGTGTCATTCTGAATGTTGTAACACCCTAATTTTTAAGATTATGATTATATCTTAATTAATTATTTTTTTGATTTCGTAAAGCGCATTAATCTATTTAATTTTCACAAAATTAAAATTTTAGTGAATTTTTAAAACTTTCCATTAGTTGTCTACTAAAGTTAATACCATGTAATAAATAAAACAACTAGTCCATATTTTCAAAAAGATCATGTAACACAATTTTGCTTAGAAGATTACTTTGCAATTAATAGAGGCAAAATAAAAGAAATAACACATATTTGAATTACGAAATATATAAACTTGCATAAGTTTCTTTCTGAGTAAAGTAACATGTATAACCTCATAGTACAACTATATATGAAAACAAAGTAAATGATTGAATATATACACACAAATGAAAGGACACAAGTCTATGCCTACCTAGATCTAATACATATAAAAGAAAAAGGTCCTAGACTCACATGAGTCTTCTCTAACACCCAACCTGGTGTGAAAACTAAACAAAAGCATAAGTTAGGAGGCGTTCACGCATATCATAGATACCCAAGGAAGTAATCCATGCATCTAGTCATGTTGGGTATCTACCACCTCCAAGTGCCCTCATCCGTGAGACAGAGCGTCCACTCCTCCCCTGTCATCTGATCCTAAATAATAATAAAAATGTAAGAGTAGTCTTCATGCTTCATCAAATAGACACATAAAGACTTAAACAAAAGGCACATACCATTATGGGTGTGCAGTGAGCGGGTTCAAGTGGATTCAGTCCCTGAAATCCCAAATTGCATCAACCCATGGGATCCTATAGTTGACTCATTTCTGCCCAACAGACCAATCGAGTTCATCAGATTCGGGTTTGAGCGATTTTTGGGGGGATCAGATGGATTTATTTGAATTAGGCCACATTCATTTTTTTGGGTCCAAATGAGGTTTTTTTCCAAATTTGAAGAATTTTATTTGAACCATTTTTAAAAAATCTATTTTGAGCCTATTTAATTTTTAGGCCAAAGATAGGATAAAAGCAATTTAAATATTGCAATGCTTTTAAAAAAATAATTGGAAAAAAATATGAAAATAACAAATAAATAACATTTTTTTGTCCAAATGAGTTTTTGCTTGCTTAAATTTGAAAGATAAAACAGTTTTTTTGTTTTACTTTTAAACCATTTTAAAATAGTCTATTTTGAGATTATTTTAATTTTTAGGCCCAAGACAGAATAAAAGCAATTTGAATACTGTAATGCTTAAAAAAAACATAATTGGAAAAAAAATGAAAATAACAATGTTTAAAAGACACCCAATCTTAGCATCTCATCCATCATCATAGTTCATAGCTAGTAGTTGCTAATTACAAATTCAAACCATCCATTCATCCACCATGTGATGCCTAAGTCATCAAAGCGATTGCAAATTAGACAACTTAAAATAATAATGCACTAGTGTCCAAAGCAAAATAGCCCAACAAATGTCATTGTATCAACTATCAAGTATCAACATTTCCCTCTATTACAATATCTACAAAATCAGTATTTGGGTCATCCAAATTTTCATATATCCACAACTACGACTCTCTATATTTCATTTGAGCAAACATGTTATTATCAATTCAAACATCAAAGTAGTAAGTCTTATCAAGGGAGGGTGATATTTATACCTTTTGATTGTTACTTTTCCATGGTAAATCATCATTCCTTCTCTAGTTCTCTTTGAATTTTCTATATTGTCTATAAAAATACAAATCAATAATGTCAACAACAACAAAAAAGTAACTAATAATAAATAAACAAACAACAAGAATCATTTATACAAGGATTAGTGCATCAATTATTAGATCATAATTTGGTACTTACAACTTACAAGTTACTGATTGACATAATAAAATTAGCTTTCAAGCAAAAGAGAAACTTATCTAGTAGCATGCACACATGCACACACATACACAAAGTAGAACAATTAAACTAAAAAGAGAAACTTATGTAATAGCATCTAGCATGAATGTGCCCACACACAGAGTAAAACAACCATACTAAGATAAGTAAAGCAACAGTCTAGTTGAATTACCCAAATCTGTCCATAAATTCATAAGCTACACTAAGCTAGATTCTCATTATCCAAATGTCTCTATAAATTCATCCATTATCAAAATCTATGGAGGGAAGGATAGGATCTTTAGCTTCACTCTCAAGATTACTAACTGAAGTCACACCGTGATAACAATTAGAATGAATTATTTTCTCTGTTTTCATATTGCTGAAAGACACATTTATTTGAACATAATATATTCATACTATAAATATGAATTCATACAAATATACATATCAAAATCAATATAAATTCATTCAACCTGTTGTCGCTCATATTATTGTCTATTAGTTATGTTGCGGAAGAGAAGTGTATGATCAAGATCAACAACAATTTGTGCGGAACTGTATTGTGCAAAACATTACTAATTTAATACATCAAATATACACCTCAAAATTCAGAAAAAGTTTTGCTAAACAAACCTGTCAAAACAGGTATATATGCAATTCAAGAAATTAAAATAGCTTAATGGATGCACTTCCAAAAAATCTGAAAAGTGTCAAAGCTGACCTATGAAGAAAAACATAAAAAGGATCAATTTTTGTTTATTGTAATTAAAAGTAAATAACAATGACTACATTAGAATTAGATGCAAGTTTTAGTTTATTGTAATTAAAAGTAAATAAAAAAACTACAAATTCAGCAAATTATGGGTTATGAATGAGATGATTCAAGTCCACCATCTCCACACTTTAGCTCTTGTCTTAGCTCCATTAGATACAATATTCAACCTTTCAAATCCTAGGCCTTGACATCATAACAAGAAAAAATAACTTAAATAATTAAACAAAAAAAGGATATACAATAGAGCAAATAAATAAGAGAAAATGTAAAATTAGTACCTAACACTATATTTTCATAAATCTCCAATTCTTCACATGGAATGATATCTCTAGATTGCATCAAAGATGGCCTTAGCCAGCTTTGGGCACAAATTAATCCCTCAACTATTTTTGGATTAAGGGAGATTTGGAATGTGTTCAAATTCTCCCACCAGTACTAAAAGCATTTTTTGATGCCACCGTAGAGACATGTGTGGCCAAAATATCCCTCAACATGCATGATATTATTGGAAACAGAGATGAATTTTGTTTCCACCGTGAAAGTATTTCAAATTTGTCATCTGTATCAATATTGTTTTCTACTAAGTAAGTTTCAAATTCATTTTTTTGGTCAAGGCAACTCTTCTCCATCAAATGTGCCTTAAAGGCATCTTTCCTAGATATTCTAGTAGGTGTAGTTGTTTGTACATGTGAACTAACAAGTTGTTGAACATGAGCTGAATTGGTTTGCTTATGTTGTTGCTCATGGGCAACAACATATCAATCATACATTCTTCTAAGATTATCTTTCACATCCAATGTCAACTTTTTTGCAAAAATAATGTCATTTGGGTACATGGTAATAAATGACCACTCAGTGTATGTCAATTTATACCGAGGATCCAAGATAATTCCAAAAAGAACAAATTAATTAATTTTTAGCACATCACCCCAATATTTGTCATTTTTTTTCATCTCACACCCGATAGAGTTAAAAGCATCATTTTCATCAATACAAGCCTTCTGAATCTTATCAAAGATTGAAGTCAATTGGTGAAAAGCAGTATGGATAGTCACATGAGAACATGATGAGAAAATTACAACAGCCTCATAATTTTTTTAAAAAAAAAATTACAAAAGCTCTTGCAACTTCCCAATGTTCAGATAAAGGAAGACTAGCTAGCAACCGTAATATATTTTACATATCCTACACTCTCAAACTCAAGTTGTTTAAAAGCAGCTTCAAATTTTTCTTCACTTTATAGCATTATATAAGTTGAATTCCATCTGGTGGAAATGTCTAAAAAGACTAGTTTATCAGATAAAATCCTTATAAATTCAATGTATTCTTGAAATTTTTCCATCCTTTGAGGTGAAAACCTCACTGCATTGCGAATGCTTGAAATAGAGTCATTTGAATCTCCCAAGCCTTCATTTACCACAAGATTCAAAATGTGAGCAAATCATTTCATATGGAAAAACTCTCCATCCAAGATTAACCCACCAAAACTTTTAAACCTATTTTTCATAAAAGTGACAGTCACATCATTTGATGATGCGTTATCAAGAGTGATTGTAGACAAACTTCTTATACCCTATTCCCTTAAGCTTTACTCAATCTGCCTCCCTATGGTCTCTCCCTTTTGGTTTAGGACTATGTAAAAACTAATCATTCTTTTTTGACACTCCTACTAATTGTCTATAAAATGTGCAATGACGATCATGTAGTTAAGATTCTAAATGGAATTCCAGCAATCACTAGTTAATGCAACCTACTATTGTTAGACATAAAGAATGTCTTAAGCCTTTTTTTTTCATCTGCACACAACTAATAACAGTCTCGTGCAACAATAGTTCTTAGGCTACAACTATCTACACAAGTGTTTAAAATCGTCTCCTTCAACTACCTTAAAAGGTTGTTCATCTAGGATGACAAAGGTAGCTAAAGTCTTCCTACAAGCCTCAACATTAAACTTATGGATGCCCAACACTAAATTATCCTCACTCCTACCAAGTTGAAAATTCAAGATTGTTTGATTAGGATCATTAGCAAGAGACCCAGGCTTTTTAGGACATTCAAGCAAATGGTTCAACATATTAGAGGTGCCATGTCTCATAGAGTCACATAAATACTTTTTTTTACAATATTTACAAGTTGTAGTTGGTTCAAGAAATTCACATTCATGCAATATTTCAAAATGCTCCCAAACAATTGAAGTTTTACGTTGGGCCATTGGCATTGGGCTTCCTCTTCTTTGATTTTGGTGGAAGAGAAGCTCGAACCTCAGGAGAAGTTGTTGGTGGTTTAGTATTGGTGAGATTTGGCACAATAGCTTTAGGAGTTGCTGCTGGTTGACTGTGTAAAGGTTGCATAGAAGATAGGTGTTGACTAGACTGCTCCATCACTAATTAACGAAGGTGTCTTAGTGAATAACTACCAACTATAAGGCACTTAAGGGCTAAGACAATTATATGTAATTTATCCTCTTCAATCTTAATGAAAATAGGTTATTATTATTAATTTTATTGAAAATAGTTAGAAGATTTCAATACTCAATACTACAAAAACTAGAAAGATAATATTAGAACTAATAATAAAGGAACAAACAATAACCATCATATATATTTCATACAACTTGTGTTAGATACTGGGGGAGCTTGAAGAAAATCAAGATGTTGATGATCTAAATCTTGGATAAGTTTTAACTTTTACATGTCATTCAATTGGCGACATATGTAATTCTTAGATGGATAAGAGTTCATCCTTTGATCCTTTGCATTGCATAAACATCATTCATTGGCTTGCATTCATGATTTTATAAAAGACATATGTTCTATGAAAAAGATTTAAAGTATTCATGATTGCATTAAAAAAGCCAAAGTGTTCAAAGATAGTTTTGGAAAAATAATTTTGTACTGCTTTAATCGATTACCAGCTAATGGTAATCTATTACTTAAGCTTTGAAGAACACATTAATTGATTATAACTATATGGTAATCGATTACTCTTCACAAATCACAATTGAAGTCTTCCTGTGATAATCGATTACGATATGGCGGTAATCGATTACTTGGCTTGTTTTTGAAACATGACTTCATGTAATAATCGATTACATAATGAATTAATCGATTACATTGCTCATGAATCTTTTCCAGAAAGATTTAAGAACACTTTAATCGATTACAGTAGAATAGTAATCGATTATAGTAGAATAGTAATCGATTTCACTTCACAAAGTCACATAAATGTCTTCTTGTGATAATCGATTACGATTTGTGATAATCGATTACTTGACGCGTTTTGGAAAACAAGACTTTCTGTGTTAATCGATTACATGACGGTTTAATCGATTCTTTACTCATATATCTTTTCCAGAAAGCTCAAAAACATTTTAATCGATTGACTTTGTTTTTAATCGATTACATTAGTGATTTTAATCAATTACATTGGCGATTTAATCAATTATATTCAGTTACAACAATGTGTTATAAATAGTTGTTGGGTCTTTTGAAAATTACAACACAATACTCTACGAAATTTTCATTGTTTTCAAAAGTCTTCTGAAAGTGAGAAAGGGATATTCTGAGTTCTGAAACTCTTGTCCCATAAATTCTAAATCTTCATTGTGCATTAAAAGATTTCTTCTTGGGCAAGATATCAAAGAAGTGTTTGGAGAAGAAGTTCTGAAACTTGTTTTCAAACCTAATTGGTAAACCATATTCATTGGATCATCGGGTTGTCTCTCTCCATTAACTTTGATTGTAAATTTGTTTCTGATTGTTTGTAACTATTACAAAAGTGTCTTAAAGTTTTTCTAGAGTAGAGTTCTCTAGAGGGAATAGAAGAGAAGAGTTTCTCTTTGTCTTAGTCACTAGGATTCTAAAAGGGTTTTAGATTTCTGTTCTTAATCTAGGGTTGATTATGGGTGATTGTTGTAAGCTTATAAGAATTGAATTTTGTGAATAGTGAAACTTTAATTAAGTTTTCATTAAAAGAAACTGGATGTAGCTTCTCTTGCTGAGAGGTGAACCAATAACAACTCTGCAATGACTCAATATATTTTATAAAAAGAGGTATAGCATAAATGCACAATAAAAGAAGTGTTATATTATTGACTGCCTATTAAATTTTTTTTAATGGCACACACTCTTTATTTTAATAAAAATGAAGCTAAGAAAAAGAGAAAATTACATAACGAACATGAAATGAAAATGAAGTTGTGAAAAACCTTTTACCTTTGAGACAAAGGTTAAGGATGAAAAAGTTGAACAGAAGACCGAATTTTCCAGTTTCCAGCACCATAACCGCCTTTCAAATACCAAAACCTCCACACCTAACAATGAAAATAAAACAAAAAAGAAACACCCTGTGAGAAGAAAAATTTAATTGAAAAAGAATCCCACATCAAAAGACGTTTCTAATGCTCAAGGAAGAAGACATGGACTTATAAGATGAACTGAGACCGAGAGAAAGGAGAATGATGAATGAAGAACGAGCCTAAGACTCAATCTTGGATAAATTGAAACCAAGAGAGACTAAGAGAGAGAAGAGAACAGTGCAGCCACTACGTGCTTTAGGTTAGGGTTTTCATTTTGAATGTTTAAGAAATGAAGCAAAGTGTAAGTGTTTTAGGTTACTTAGTCTCAGATCATTGTTGGGATTTGGATATGGGTTGTGTTATAGACTTGTAGTGACTAAGAGGAAGCGTTGCAATGGGCTTGGTTTTGGGCCTCTATAACTAACTATAACTAATAATTATAATTATATTTAAATACAAGCAGACTATGTCGAACGGGTTGGGTTTCAATAATTCCACATTTTGATATCCGAACCCACTCGAACTATCCCATTTCAATCCAAATTTTGGACCCGAATGAACCCACTTACTTGCCCAAAACCACCCAAAGACAACTTTTTTGTTTGGGTGCAACGAGTTTGGGCTGGGTCAGAAAATCTGCACACCCTTACGTATAATCTATCAACCACGACAACGTGGTTATCTATCGAATCTCACTCGCATCGTAAAGAATTTGTTTCTATCTTAACATATATTTCTTATTGGTTTGCTGCCACTAGAACTCCCAGAACTTAGTGGTCCTACACATTTTGGTTTTCGATGATTGTTGGGAGTACACCTTTTACCATGGTACAATGACAGACTCTCACACATTAAAATTGCTCGTAGTCGATCAGGGTTCCCAAGCTAGCTCGATGACATGAGTCACAACTAGACACCTCACCACCAAGGAAACTATGTGCTACTATCAGTTCCCAAATACAATTGTGGTCATCCAACAACAGTGAGGATGGTCTCCTTAATGAACTCCATACTCAGAGCATTATTTTCTTATCATAGTGGGGTTCCTTTGCTTTTGGTACCATGTGGCGACAAACTAGAGCATGAGTTTGCTCCTTAATCATATATTTTTAAGGACTCATATCCTCTTCATCACTCTAGGTGACATTGCCATTTGACCTCCACTTCATCAATCATTGACACAGTTGAAATGTTTTGTGCGACTTTCTTTAACTTGCATGTTTTACATTCCACTGCATATTCACATTCGCTTGAACATCTCCTAGGTGCATTACTCTCTTTGAAAAGAATCTTATTCACACGAGTACTCGTGCCCAAATCCTTGTGAACTATCACACAACATTGCACATCGTTCGACACATACAATGCACATGACAATAATAATTGGCCGAAATTCACACTTCCTGAGTCTTCATACAATTCAACATAGAAACACAACACATATATGAACAACCAAAGTCAACGTGTCAATACTTAGTCAAAAATAGGAAATTTAACACAACAATTGTAACAAGCATCAGAAAACCTAACCCTAAAAACCCAGAGCAAATTCGAGGCTCAATGAAACTTAGCCAATGATTTTGTTCAGAGAAACTTTTCATAGAGCCTTGAAGATAATTATCTAAGATTTCTAACATTGTAAGCCAATTGATTAGCAAAAACCTACCAAAAAAAAATCCTATAAATTCGACAAGGCAACAAGATAGAAGAGTGTCTCCTAATTTAGACATAGTTCAAAGATTTGTAAATTTCTCCATCTTCCCAAAACCAATTTGAGTTATACTTTTTATAATTTAAATTTAATGGAGACATCTTTCCAAAAAAAGTAAATATTGTTCAAAAATTAATTTTGTGTCGTTCCTAGTAAAGTTTTCATTCAAGCATTTTTCCTATACTTCACAAAAGGTCCTTCCAACCACCACTCTGTTTTGAATTGCCCTTTAAAATTTGAAGATAAATTCTATAATTTTTCTAATATACATCATTAAAAATCATTTTCTCTCTAATTTAATAAACTATAAACAAAATTTTAATTTGATAACCACAAAGACTCAAAATCAAAGAAAATCACACAATGTTAGACCCAACTTGCAAAATAGGACAACCACCTTGCATGTCACATATGAGCCTTAATTTGACCTCATCTCTCAAGGGCTCTATCAGAGAAGTTGTTGCAAATTCATCTAGTTTAAAACAAGACCAATTTCATGAAAAATAGGTTGATTTTAAGATAAACTCAAATTAATAAGACTGGTCTAGATAACTCAAATTTGATCCGGTCTCACCATTTTGTTGGCTCAAAATTTTGAATTTCACACTTGTGCAAAAAATTGGGAAAAGTCTCCTTTGTATTTGGAGCTCTCCTAAAGAACAAACAAAACAAAAATAAGAAGAAAAACATGCATGTATTTAGTTTTCAAAACAGAATCCCCAACACAGATTTCTTAAAAACCTTTTCTTTTTTCTTCTCAAAACCAAAATTTGTGCAATGCATGATTATGGAGGATAAATACACCAAGGTTTCCTCCTCCCAAAGGCAACCATATAAGGTTGAGTTCACAAAGAAGAACTTTCCACTTACTAAGGGTAAGTTGAACACAAAGTTAGAAGAGAAATGGTGAGGGTTGCAAGCTTCCTTTGAGCTCCTAGCAATGACAACATAAGAAAGCAAGGTGCAAAATTTATGCTTCTTCTTCTCCTCCTTGTTTCTCGACCAGACCACCAAGGAAGAAGGAAATTGTTTTGTTTTCTCTCTTTGGGTGTGGGAGTGCTGAATGTATGAGAGAGAAGGGAGAATTGGAGTGCAAGCCACCAAATGGGATTCAAAATGTGAAGTTGTGTGGTTTGGTGGAGTTGGTCATGGGACTCAAGGAAGATGGAAGGTAGTGGATTCCATATGTCCACTTGGGGGCATGTTGAGAGAAATTTGTGGTGCGAGGTGTCGCCAAGCGAGGGTTTATTTGTGTAATGTAATTTTACATTATGTAATTATATCGTGACACGATTAAATTAAAAAAAAACATTATAGAAGTAATTTGTATTAAACTTCCATTGCACTTGTATTGTAGCAATTTGTTATATAAATATGTGTGCATGTGATTTGGTACAAAATTATTAGCAAAAAATGGTTTAGTCACATCGTTGCAGGAGAAAAGCTAACAAGGTGCTACTTAAGTTGGCTTATCCTTGGTGGCAAACATTGAACTTGTAGCAAACATTTAAACGGTGCTTCCCAACCTAACAAGGACACTGCAGGGTTGACAAATTGCAGAAGTTGGTGACGCCAAGTAGGGTGACGATTGTGTAGAAACAAATGAAAAACATAAGGCACCACTTAGAGTGACACCTCCTAAATCTTAATTGCACAAATCATTCCTACATATAAATAGTTTTCAAAAACACCCATATTGGTAAATAGTTTTGCGAAATTACTTAGATAAAAAAGTCTAATAAGGGACGCCTCTCACTCCCCTCAAATTTTCTTAGTCATTATTGAATGTAACCTTACTTTAATTAGTTTGTCCTTATTCATTGTTGTTTTCAATTTTGGGTTGAGCTAAAATATAAAGTTACTTTCTATGATGATTTACTTACCTAAATGTTTTGACCAAAAATACAAGATTTGACGTGTTTCTTAGAAACATTCATTCACTTGAATTTGATGGTTACATGTAACTGAAAGATTACTTTCACTTTATAACACTAACACTAAGGTCTTATGGTCCATATGTGACATGTTCAAACTTCAAAGTTTTCTTTCCCACTAGTGTTCAAACTTCAAAGTTAGACTCCATAAATTGACCAATTCATTTTAATTTGATCATATATTACCTTTGTGTCAGTTAAATGCTATAAATGAGAATTGATTTTATTTTGAGAAATGCTAAATTTACGATAATTTATGCAATAATATATTTTTGTGTTTATTTTTTCTTTCACGTCATTTATTATATATCATAATGATAGAAAAGGATAAAAAAAATGATATTATATAAATTATTGTATATGTATCAAATCTCTTTTATTTTTTTTATAAATTTTTAATTTGAACCACATTAGAAGCATATGGTTTGTGCAATTTTATTTTATTTTCAGGAGTATTTGCATGAAAATGTTTTCCAATATCGAATGCAAAACTCGAAAAACCATTCTCATCCAAAAATTGATTTTTTATGTGAAATATTTGAGCATGTTAGATCTAGCTTATTTTTTAAAAGTTATTTTTGACTTAAATGAAAATAAGACCTTAAAAAAGTATAAATTGTTTTCAATTTTTATTTTTATTTTTATTTTACTGAAAAGAGGCCTGTAAACTTTTTTTTTTGTTCCGAGAAGAAAATGAAAGAAAAGAGAAATGAAAGAAAGAAAGAAAAAAAAAGAGTATAAGAGGAGCTGATTTTTTGGGTTGTTTGGTTGGGAAAGAACCTGTGCTTTTTAAACTAGGTCTCATTACCAGAAAAAACTTCAACCTAGGTCTAACACCTATAAATATCTCAAATGTCATTGCTATACGCATTTGCATTTTTTTTATAATATATCTGGTCTTTGTCTAGATACCTCCATCTTTGTTCATGGAGTTTGAAGTCATGTATTTCAGATCAAGCCAATCTCTCTTTAAGAGTATATTGTTGTATCTTTAGCAGGTCACTTGAGTCCATACCACTATATTCCACATTTCGAAAAGAACTATCACATATAAAGTAATTTTTGAGTGGTCAATAGTTTTTCATTTTTACATGAATAAAGTGTTAAAATTAAATTAAATTTACTATTTTATATTCTAACAAGGGAATTGGGTTGGGTCCTTGGGTAGCTTCTAGCTAGTTCCATAATGATTTCTTCTTCATTTTTTTCCTCCCTGGAACCAATCGATTTCTCAGCAAAAAAAAGACTAAATTAAATAAAAATGGCTTGCAATAATTAAGAAGTAAGGAGTGAAAGGTACGAAAATGGGGGTGATGGTTCCCCTTTTTTCCTCTGGTTCAACCGTTAGCCCAGAATTATAGCTTGTGGATGATCTCAAATAATGAGCCAGGTCGAGGAAAGCTGGGCCCATCTAAACGCACATGCTCAAACAGTAACGTTTGTCGAGCCCAATACCTGGAAGTGGAAGTCCTCCATGCTATATTGCTTTCATTTGTCTTGTTACTTGGGCAGCATTTGGCAAATCATGTTAGAATACAATGAATAGCTTTTGTTTTATATTTTAAAAATAAAATAAAACATGAAACAAAATTAAAATAGAAAAAATAAAAGAATAAAATGGATTAGTTCATTTCATTCTATTTATATTATTATATACCGAATACTTTCTTAGTTTTTGCTTTAATAATATAGTTTATTGTAAGAAAAAAATAATAATAAAACTTAAACAAAAGCAATCTAAAAGGAAAAAAGAAATTGTTGTACATGAATTTTAACTTTTAATAGAAATGGACAAATGGTGATATAAATATTTTTGTTTCGTCTGTTTAGATTTTTTTTAAGGGTAAGGAGGAACAGAAGTGGGGGCCCTAGGAATGGTAACAGGTGAGATAAGAACTAGTTTTGTCCACCCTATCTCCACATTCATCAAAGATCAAGATAAGTTTGGGATTAGGTTTGATGAAGTGAACAAATTAAACATAACTTTAATCTTCAGCAGAGATGAATAAACTTGCGTAGAATTTGTCTTGCCTATTTTTGTCCTTAATTTAATACTACATTTATATATGTTATTAAATAAGTTGTACATACCGTAAAAAAAATTTGTACATGAAATGTGTTCTAATTCAAATTATATATGAAAAAAATTAAAGATCTTAAAAAGTAAAAATATTAAGAATTAAATTTAATTTTTTGATAAATTAAGTGATTTTAATCTTATTATTTAACTATTATTATTAGATGAATTATTTAAATATTGTAATATTGTTATAGTGGAGCCAATAGAGACAAAGCGGATAGGAAACAAGTGATAATAAGTCCGCCCTTTAATCATATGTATACCCCCAAAATAGTCGACGTAATATTAAATAAATAGAAAATTAAAATTAAATATTTCAATATAATATTAAAAACAATTTATATTAGATCTATAAAGAAATTAAAGTTGACACTTGCAAATGTGATTGGGAATTTGAAACAGAAAAAGCCATGCTTTACATTATTAGATCTCAACATATATCTTTGCAACATTAAACCTAATAACAACTACATATTATAATTATTTGGAAACCTCAACTTACAAGTCACAATCAATCATATTTATATTCCTTTTAAAAAAATCAATCGTATTTATATCAACTCGTGATATTTATGTAATTTGGTTCTATAACCAAAACGTGAGAAGACAAATTAACACTCTGACAAAAGTCACATATCATTTTCACATCGCATGATTGAATAATCAATTTTGGAGCATTACCTTATTGGTAAAACCAGCCACGTGGAGTGGGACGAAAACATTTGTCATTTGATTGAAATGTGGTGTGGCAAAATGCCTTTCACAAGGCATAATGTTCTTGTCCGGAACCAAAGAAGTGAAGGAGAAACCCCTTATGGTATATAGTCCAAAGCATGTCCACATGCTTCAGAAGGTTCAAGGAGATAATGATGCAAGTTATAAATAACATAACAATGATGTGGAATCCAATCAGCCAATAATGTCATAAAACATGAGAAATGCTAGCGCCTAGCCATACATTTTTTATATTCTTTATGCGATCAACTGAAAAAAAATCAAAAATTATCTTGATCTCATTTTTTATTTAATGATAATCTCTTCTAATTTAAATGTAAAATCATCAAAATTAATAATTTTTAATAAATTTTATCAACTACAAATAAAATACTAAAAAAAATGTCTGCAACATTCCTCATAGAACATTATTGTAATCAGTGGCGGACCCAGGATTTTGAGTATGGGGGGCCAAATTCAAATTGATAGACATAATAATTGGATAATTGGATGAAGGAGGAGCTGATTTCCCGTGGATCTTAAGGTGAGTTTGCTGTAGTTGTACTACTAACATGAAGCTGTGACTTTGCAAAGCGAGACCTGACTCATTTTATAACAATGAGATTAATTACTATTTTTTGTCTTAAAAAATACCCTTTATAGTCTAATAATGATTTTTATTTTTGGGGGGGCCCAGGCCCCACCAGGCCCCCCTTTGAGTCCGCCACTGATTGTAATTGTGTCAAGATGAACCCTACAAGCTCAATGACACCTTCAGTTTCAGCTAGGTAGGGTGTACAAATTTTATATAGGGACAAGGAAAAAATAATGCGTGAGAAATATTTCCCCCAAAGTTCAGCACAGAAAATAATGAAATATATAGACTAAGCCCCCAATGAAACACTTAGCTAGCCGAAAAGTAAGTAAAATAAAATAAAATAAAATCCAGCAAAGTAACAAAAGAGAAGAATCCCAAGCTGGAATGCTATATTCAAGGGGAAGAGAAGTTGTTCAGTTAAGTAAAGCATCAAACTTTTGATCACGACACATTAGGGTTATGATGAGTGCACACTGTTAACACTGTTACTTCTTTTTCAAGCTTTTTATCTTTTGTCTCTCATCCCCTCAACTATGGAGTGCTCACCCACAACCCTTTGTCTCAACGGTTGGCATGTTCATCTTGTAAATTGTTGCACTTCTTTTTATTCTCTATCCTGATCAACACTCATCTTTTAGAGAAAAAGAGATATTATTATACTATGAAAGGAAGAAAAGAGTTGCATAAGGTGGACCACTTTATCAAAGGTTAGAAGATGAGTAAATCGCAGCATTGTGCTTTATGAATATATATCTTTTATTGCAACTATATTTCGATAAATCACAGTGGCACAAAGGAAGCGTGGTGGGCCCATCACCCACAGGTCCCAGGATGGAAACCTGGTTCTGATAAAATAGAGTAGCTTCCGATTGCTGTAAATATTTTGGCCAACGGGCATAACAGTTCATATTTTAATTATTATTATTGCATACATCTTTATAAATACATATTCAGCTAAAAAATTCTTTATATTTACATATTTCGCAATTGCACATCAATTTTTTTTTAGATATGAATATATTAAAATATTACATTTAGTTGCACACATGACACATTTAATTTATACATATACTACATCTTTATAAATATATTTTTACTATATTCAATTATAATTATCCCATTATTCTAGTTAGATAAAGTCAAGATTTTGTCCATACCTCATATATAAGGGTGGTATATGACTCTAGAAGTTTTAAACTAACATTTATAATTATAAATTAATTATAATCAACAAAGTTTAGCAATATCTTGATGAAATCTACAAGATTGTTATTTGGTTTCACATGTAAGTGTGGAAAATGGATCCTATCCTGCCAATCGACCATTTTTCTTCTTCTCCATTCTCATTTTACTCAAATCACAATTGTTTATTGCATTTAACATTTCAAAATGATGGGTTAATTGACAGTTATTAGACTGATCAATGTTAATATAGATTTGCCAGTGTTTTTTACATTGGCCATTATTGGACCAATTTCTAATAACATTTACTATTTTTATGCCAATTGACCAATTAAAATAATATTGACCAAGTTTTATGAATAATGAAAAATTATGAGATTAAATAATTAATAATAGAACAAATTGACTAATTTTTGTGAACCATTTAGTGTAATGAAAGTCTATGATTTATTACTCGAAAAAAAAAACTATGATTTGAATGGAGATAATGTTAGTTGTAAAGGATTTAAAATAGTGTGCATTTGTACACAGTAAAATTATAAAATAAGTGATAAGATAAAAGAGACATTCAATAATGACTAATAAGAATTTGGGGAGGGAATGTTATAATACAAATAGTCACTTTTTTTTTATGCAATGTGATTTGTGATAAAGGACCTTTGGACAACATTAACAATATCTTTCTTACATTGATCCAATCGTGCTTTTCAGCTTTCACTTAATTTCATATATTTATTTTTGAGAATTCACGATCTAGCTCCAACTTTCCAATCGCCAGTGCGGTTTGGGCTGCTTACATATCTTTTTAGATATTAAATATATTTGCTTTTTATTGAATACTTTTTCTATATAATATTAAGAACATCAATAGGTTATGCATAAAAAATCATTCCATATAATATAAATATGGTTAAACTATAGTAAATTATTCGATTAAAAATTGAAATAAAAACTTATGAAATTTGGCTTCTTTTAATAAAGTAGTTCAATTTATAAAAAAAAATAGACATCTCTGTTATAATTGGTAGTCAGGATTGAAGAGAACGGAATAAGTGTTAATTTATTATTTAATCTGACATATATGAGCTTTTAGAGGTATATCAATTGTAACTTGACACATAAAAAAATAACTCATTATAAACTGTAAAAAAAAACTCATTATACAGATAAGCTTAGCTGAGATTTTTTCACGCCAGTAATACAAATAAACTAAATATTTATCTCAATAATACAATCCAAAAAATATTTATCTCAATGATATAAAATACTATTCAGGTGAAAAATCAATCCCTCTTAAACTGAATTTTCACTTACATTTTTTTTACACCTTATGAAATCGGTTCATTCATAATATCGTTTTTTTTTTTTCTGAATCACCTTATAGGACCTGATTTCATAAGGTCTTTTTTTAAAACAAAAAACTTAGTTCAGAAACTAACTGAGTTTTTTTTAAACTTTTTTTGTATTTTTCTCTTTAATTTTTTTTTAAAAATTAACTATTTTTTTAAATTTAAACCTTTTTTTTGTTTTTATAAAATATTTAAATACTTAATATAAATATAATTTAGTTAAATATTTATAAAAAAATACATATATTTAAGTGATCTAATTTTTTTTTACCTAAAACAATTAAATATATGAAACATGTTCAATTTTAATAGTATACATTAATATAAAACTGAGTATTTAAATATAATTTATCTAGAATAATATTTTAAGAAAAAATAATTAATCCTTAAATAAAATCAGTCAATTTTAACGTTGTGCAATCCCTCTCAATATTTGACCTGAATTTGTTTAGAAAGATTTTAAAATCGTGATCGGAAATTGTAAAAATTAGACTTTAGACTTAGTAAACTCCTTTTACAATATAATTAACTAATTTGAGTTAATAAAACTTAATGTAAATTGGAATTAATACTATTATTAAAAAGGCATTTGATTGAACTTAAATGATAATCCATAAAATAAAACAAGATTACACTTAAAATTCCTAAAACATACATAATCGAGACCATAAAAAACAAACATAAACGATAAAGTCATTGCTTAAACATACTTAATGACATGTTGTATGTACGAAATACACACTTCTTAACAAGGGGTCAATTTTCCTTCAGAAACACTTGTATCAAATAATAACAACATATGAGCATACAATGCAAAATTGTGAATACCAAAATTATTAGAAACCTAAAATGCAAAAACATTACCTTGACAACATTGTGTTATGTAATATTCAAATAACATTTGGAGTGAGAAGGAAAAGGACAAAATAACACCGCCTGTAGAGTATACCATTCAGTTTAATAAAAAAAAAAACTCTATAGACACAAAAAGTGAGAAATTAACAACAAAAGTAAGAAACTTGCCTCTCGCAGAACTAAGACAGAACCAATAGTTATATATTAGCCAAAATCTTTATCTTGTATGATTGTCCGTCGCAAAGTGGCATCAATAGTCCCTGTAGTATGCTGAAATTAAAACTCTCATCAATGAATATCCCAAAAATAGCAATGTAATCGTTAGAGACCGAATTAAACTTGACTACCTTGAGTGTAACTCTCATGTCGTCAAAATTGTTAAGGGTATAAGTTTTGACAATGACGAATGTTAAAGGTACACGATCAAAAGTATAATCAATGGACCCTAACAGTGTCCTTTGAGGTGTGTCATTAGCATTTACCAATCCTAAAATTATACGAATTCAACAATCAATTGAAGGTTTAGGTGTATCAAATACAATAAATTTTTACAGTAGCTGACCTTGTGATCGAATGAAATCTAAAACACATAACCATGAATTCCTGTTAAATTCACGTTGAATTTCTTGGTGGGTACACATTATGAATTCTTGAGTTGGTAGTGACTCCTTAGATTGTCTATTCATTATGAAAATTTTTACGAACCTTGCAAAACCAGAAATAAGTGTTATTGAACTGGAGGATGACAAATTTGGGTTAGAAAGGCGAACAAAGGATGAAAGGTCTAAGTCATCATTGTTGAGAAACTCCCATGGATTATTGTCCATGGTGAATGAAACTTTGTGGAAAAAAATAAATGGTTTGAAGATGATGATATATTGAAGTTTAGGTTCATACATTATCCATATTTATTCAAATAAATGAGTTGAGCATTGAATGGAAGAGATAACATAGTTATGGACTGTTGATTGTCGTTGGTGCTATCTCGACCACTCCTTTTCTGGCACAAAGGAAAAAGATCTACAAGATTCCTGACAGGTGAACAGTAACCTCGTTTACAACAATGCGTTATGGGTTGTTGATTATCGTCGGTGTTATCTCGACCACTCTTTTTCTCGCACAAAAGACGAAACTCTACAGGATTCCTGACGGGTGAAAAATAACCTTGTTTACGTAAATGCATTATGGGCTGTTGATTATCGTTGGTGTTATCTCGATCACCCCTTTTCTAACACAAAAGATGAAGTTGTTCAGGATTCTTGACGGTTCATTTACATTAATGCGTTATGGGTTATGACTTATACAAACTGCTAAGATCACATCGATAATATTAATGATTTATATTGAGTCTTAATTAATTACATTTGGTTTGTCCTATTAAAAATAGTGTTTGGTCAAATCATCTCATAGAAAGCATTGGGTAGTCACATCGTCTCAAAACAAGCAATGTGAGGTCAATTCGTATGCGAAAAAGTAACGTGGTGTCAAATAGTCTCAAAGAAATGAATGTTCAGTCAATTTGTATTAGAAAAATGCAGTGCTCAATCAATTAATGCATTGTTCAGTGTTCATTCAATTAACAAGGACAAACTGACAATCAACATAATAAGACATAATTAACAAGGGAAATTAATAATGGCAAGTAATTAATGTCACCTATGTCAACTAGTTCCTCATTTGGGATGTTGCCTATTTCTTGTTAGTTGTCGACGTACCCATCCATGTTCTTGTGGTTGAAATCGTTCATTAGGTACAATAGGTTGTGTTTTCTTGAACGAAGTCATTAGTGGAAGAACTGCATAAACCCAGTTGAAGAGAAACATCTTCTAAGGTGATTGTGCATTCACGAACAAGAAGATGAAACATGTGTGTCTTAGGTCTCCACCTTTCAACCAAAGTAGTCATTAAAGCATTTTCAATTTTAAATTGTTCGAGCTTTGCAACATCTGAAAACCCAGCTTGAACCAACAAAGGTTCAATTATGGGATATGGAGAAGGCATAGTCTGAGCATATGTCTGGATTACATCATATGCTACATGCAGAAATTAGAATAATAACAACATCATTATTTGTTAATCATAGAATAAGTAACATTCAATTTAACATAATGTATTATATACTTCTCCAAATCTATGAAGGTATTATTTCCAAAGAAGAGGAGTAACTATAGATGCCATGACTTAGGCTTTGATACTAATATGAAGAAGAAGTTAAAGAGGGATATATGAGAATGAGAGAAAGTGAGTCTGTGAATTAGTGTATATGATGACAATACATGCACTGTATTTATATAAAAATCAAAAGTAACATAATTCGTTTAGTGGGATCTTGGGTGTTGATTTTGTCGGTGAGATCTTGGTCGTTCAATGTGCATTGCTCTAATCGGTGATATCTAGGTCGTTCATATTGTTGGTGGGATCTTGGTTGTCCAACGTGTGTTGCTCCAATCGGTGATATTTAGGCCGTTTATTTTGTCAATGGAATCTTAGCTGTTCTTTTTGAAGTGTATGTGACAAACCATTAAACATTATAAATATGGTATGCACTAAGACTGTCTCATCCATCACCTCAATCAGAAATTTTTCTGCTACCCTAAACCCTAAACCATGGCTTCATTATCAGTCAATGCGATTGTGTATTATAATGGTGCCACCATAACAACTAAACATGGTTCAATGTTTGTAAGCGGTTCACTAAAGATCATTCAACTTGACAACAAAATGTCATTTGATGCCTTGAAGCAAGCTATTGGATGATACCTCGATGAAGCAATGAACCTTAAATCGAGTTTTGAAGAAACCCTTCCCTCTTAATTTATTTGATTGTTATTTTATTATTTAATGATTTGTAGTCGTCATGTGTGTTTTCATTGTTGTATTTATAAGTTGTCGTCATGTGTGTTTTAATGCCAAAAGTTTAAAGTATTGATTTAAATCTTCAAGTGTTAGTAATTTTTTCTTTTTTTTGGTCACTTAGTCAATGCATTTGAAGGCCGAATTGAGACCAGAAAGTTGTCTTTATGGCTTAATCAACATGAAAACTAAAGGGAATGAAACATTATTTTAACCAAAATAGTTGATACTAATAATAATCTAATTGCCAAAAGTTGCCCTCATGGATTGAAATCTTTAAGTGTTAGTAATTTTTTTCTTGTTTTTGACCACTTCGATAATGTGTTTTAGGGCTGAATCGAGACCTGAAACTTGTTTTAATGGCTTCATTGACATGAAGCTATGAGAATGTAATATTATTTTAATCAAAATAGTTGATACAAATAACAATCTAAGTGTCAAAAGTTGTCCTCATGGATTGAAATCTTCAAGTATTAGTAATTTTTTCTTGTTTTTGCCTTAAATCTCAATGTCGGTCCATATGTCTGTCGCACAAACCCTAACCCTAATATATTAACTGATCCATGAACACTAAACCCTATTCCTAACCCTAGGTTGTAAGCCCTTAACTGTGTCCCCAGATCCTACACTTAAAAAGAGAAAAAACTTCTTTTCACTGATGTTTCTTTTTTTCTTCTTTTTCTCTCACTCATGGATTTATAACTTCATCATCATTTATTCACTTCAGGGAATCCAATGCTTCAAACCCTAAACCTTAGCCCTAACCCTAGGTCTTAAACCCTTAACTTTGACCCCAGACCGTTACTTAAGAGGAGAGAGAACTTCTTTTCTCTAATCTTTCTTCTTTTTTTCTTTTTCTCTCACTCACGGGTTCGCAACTTCATCGTCATTTATTCAGGTCAGAAAATCCAATATTCAAACCCTAACTATAAACCTAACCCTAGGTTGTAAACCCTTAACCTTGACTCCTATATATAGAAGTCATATTCACCTTCGTTTAACACATCCGCATAACGCTTTATTGCTCTATTACTTTCTTCCAACTTTGCAAACACAAACGCTTTGTCACATTTCTTTCTCTATTCTTTCTCTATTACACAACATGTCTTCCTTATTTGTCAAATGGTTAGTGCACTAAAATGGTCAAATAATAAATACAAATTAAGGGAATACATTTCAATGCCTCCAACTATTGTTCTTTCAAACAAAGCGAAGCCTCACACTTGAAGCATTGAAAAGAACAATCTACAAAAGGCTCCATCTTCAACCACAAGACCAAGTATGCGATATTTCATTCTGATACCCACAAGTAGTAGGGTGCAGAATGCTCAAGTTTATAGCAATGCAACTTGTTGACAACGAAGATGTCAAAGCTATGATTTTTGGTTTATGCCAAAGTGAGATTCTTCAATGCTGTGAGTTGTATGTAAACATCGAGCTACATACACTTCCCACCCCAAACCCTCAACCAGTACCTCATCAACTACAATATTATCCTCAGTCCCATTATTCATACACATCCGATGTAACCTAAGACACTCTTGCTTTGACCCAACCACAACAAAATTTATTTGAACCAAACTCGTCTTCTTTTACCCAACTTCTTTCTGCACCATTTTCCACCAATTTTTTAGAGTCACAAGCATTTGATGCTACTGAGGACCAACATCACCCATACTTGAGTACCCCTACAGTAGAGCCTACCTCATCAACCCAACCAAATGAGCCTGAGTTTATAGTAGAGCTTGGCTTACCTAACAAAGAACTCAGTCCCTTTAGTAAGGACGAAGACAAAGTTCTACAAAATCAACCTCAGGAGGAAGATGATGAGGAAGAAACAAAGTTTGTTTCACCAATAACAACCATATCACCACACATACAAAATTTTGACAAACCAAATTTTCAAGATTATGAATACAAACATAGCTTGGATTGCGAAAAAGTCTAACATCCGGTGGGGAATCTTTTTGAAAGGATGTGTTTTCTAACAAAATAAGAAGTACAACATGCTTCACAACAATATCATGTGAGCAAAGGAGCTAACTACAAGACAACTATCGAACCCAACAAAGCTAATTGTCATTTGTGATGACGATAGTTGTAGTTGGAGGTGTAGGGCATCATACATCCTTACAAGTAAGTAGTGGAAAATAAGAAAGCTTTGTGAATCCCATATATGTTCAAATCCATCAATCTCACAAGATTATGCAAAACTGTCGTATTTGTTCATCAATAAAAGCATCCATTACTTGATTGAAAATAATCCACCAACTTCAGTACCGGCCTTGATATCACACATCAAAAGCACTGAAGGATACACCATCATGTATCGCAAAACATGGTTGACAAAACAAAAGGCTATTGAAAACATCTATGACAAATGGATAAGATCGTACCACGATTTACCGAGATTGTTGAAAGCTATGCAACAATTTCTTCCTGGTATGGTTGTGGAAAAGGAAACTATGACAATGTCACCACAAGGAGGTCAAGTATTAAAGGATTTCATGATGTTCCATCGTCTTTTTTGGAGTTTCAGATAGTGCATCGATGAATTTCAATATTGCAAACCTGTGGTTCAGGTCGATAGAACATGGTTGTATGATAAGTACAAGGGGACCCTCCTTATGGAAATTGCACAAGATGACAACAATAAAATCCTTCCAATAGCCTTTGTTGTTGTCGAGAGTGAATTATCGGGAGCATGACTCTACTTCCTCCAAAATTTAAAAAGGCATGTCACCCCATAACATGTTTTTTGTTTGATTTCAGACAGGCACGAGTCAATAAAAAATGCTTACTAAAGACGTGATAGTGGGTGGACGACACATAATTTTGTGCATGTTTTCTGCATTCGACACATTGCACAAATTTACATGACGTACAAGAACAATGTCATCAAAAAATTAATTATCAATATTGGTGAGTGCCAAACTTTTTTCTCTTCATATTAAATATCACTTTATTTTGTATTATTTACAATATTGAAATTGTATGTTTATAACTACTCAACATATGCAAGGACAGAGCCTACATTCAGTCAGTACTACAACATTCTGAAGGAGGAAGCATATGTTGACCAAGCAATTAATTGGCTCAACGAGATCCCGCGAGAAAAATGGACTCTTGCATGGGATGGTGGTCGACGATGGGGGCACATGACAACCAATCTTGCTGAGTCGATTAATTTGGTACTCAAGAAATCAAGAAATAAAATCAACATATCTAAGGTGTAATGCATTGTTCAACAAAAGAGGGAGAGAAGACGCAACAATGCTTGCATTTGGCCAAGTTTATATGCAAGTACTAAACAAGGTCATCAAAGACGCACAAAGAAAGGAAAATGCTCACACTATTCTTGAGTTCGATCAACACGACACATGATTCTTGGTCCAAGAGACAATAAACCTGAGAGGTTCGATCTGCTTGAGATTTCACGGTCAGGCTGGATGAAAGGAGGTGTGACCGTGGCAAATTCCAGAAATTGTGCATGCCTTGTTCTCATGTTGTTTCTGCTTGTAAGCATGCTCACCATGAGTGCAGGAACTATATACATCATGTGTATACATTGGAAAGTGTCTCCAACTAATACATAGAATTGTTTGGAGAATTGCGCAACGAAGCATATTGGCCACTGTGTCACGAGCCAATGATGTGTCCCGACCCAAACAAGAAAAGAAATTCTAAAGGTCGTCCTGTCTTCTCTCGTATCCACATCAAATGGATATCCGAGAACCTTGTCAACCAAAGCGATGTTTCATGTAGCGGATCCCAAGCCATTGAAAGAATAATTGCCCCCACCATGTAGGCTCAAGCCAACAACGTTGAATTTATGTCATATTCTTTGTATTTTAAAAATTTTGTTGTATTCTTTCAAATTTAAATATTTTGTTTTGTTGTTGGTAATTTTAAAATATTTTGTATTTTAATATTTTAGTTCAATTCAAGTTTTTGGTTACATATTTTTTATATTTTAAATATGTATTTTAATAATCAAATAAAATGAAAATACAAAGGAATAAAAACATTCTCGTGGTTAGTGTGTTTTATTGAGGGAGAAATTCGCACGTGATCCATATTTTGCTTGTAGTTGTAGTTGTATGAGCTATTGCTACATGCTTTATGGGGAAAAAAAGGTCAAGCTACTATTACCAACCTTTAATTCCAATGAAGCTAATTAATGCTTATGGACTTATGGGAATAACGAAATCCATAAACACTGCACCTGTCTAGTCCAATCACACATGCTAGCATGCACGTGCAAACTTATCTCAGTGAACCTGCTAGTGTCCCCTGCATTGATTGAACACACCTCTAGCCTTTGCAAAGTGAGGGATTCCCAAACAAACTAAGCCAAAAAACTTTTGAAAAACTTCACTTAAACTTTTATTGAAAGACGTAACTTGTACTCTAATTAGTTGAATGAGGTTAATTGTAAAAGGAAAAATGTTGCTAACATTGTCAATACATGAACTATTTTCTTTTATTCAATACTAATAATGAGCACTTGAGCATGCTAATTTAAACCATTTCTTATATTTTTTTTATCTTCTTTTGCTCATTTGCTAGATTCTCTTTTTCTTTTTATTACCATTTCTATTTTTCTTCACTTATTTTTAATAAGCTAAATGTTTTTATTTAATTTAAAATAATAAATAAATATTTTAAATAATTCATAATAAAAAAACATATATTTAAATGAATAAATTATATTTTGATTTTATAATGAATAACTAAAATTTTGATACAAATTTATTTTTAACTATTAAAATATTAAAATTTAATTTAAAGATGAAAATAAAAAATAAACAAGTGATTTAAAAGAGATAGACTTA